>ML677341.1:68617651-68739943 GCA_007922305.1 Dermatemys mawii
CTTTCTTTCTTTCTTTCTTTCTTTCTTTCTTTCTTTCTTTCTTTCTTATATTGCATTTCTAGCTTAACACAATTTAAGTGAAATATTGGGTTTCAGATATGTTAAAAAATTCCTTAAGCTTTCCAGTAAAGAGGACAAAAAATGCCCTTTCAGGAAATGACACTACACTCTTTGAGACTGGAAGTTTCTTTGTTCAATAATAGCATTTTGACAACAATTAATTTTCCTTCTCAAAACAGTGCACAGCAGATCACATTGGCACAAACTGTGTTCCTGGCTTCCATAGAAAAAGTGTACCTAAGGAGAATAAAATTATACATAACAGCTAAAAGATAGAATCACGCCTCCTATTGTGTTTTCTCTACATCCAATAAACCTGTTATTAAACTTAGCACCTAAGCAAATCTTTGTGGTGCAAATAGCCTGAAGCCTATAATGTGACAGTGACTAAAGATTGCAATAAAAGGCAGCTGAAACTTTTTGGGGTGAAGTTTTCCACTCTTTTAAGACTACTGGCAGCGATGGATGGACAGAAATGAATTCGGTTTTCAAAGTGCAGGAAGGAAGTTCATAGAATTATAGAAATTAGAGAAGAAAAAGATATATTGGGTGATCTCCATGGCAGAGCCAGTGGCAGATTTGTTCCCACATTATAAGGTACTTCTTTGAGTCTAGCTTTAAATGTCCCATGAGACATCTTTATGCCTAGCCTTGGAAAACTGTTCCACTATACACTATGTTTTACTGTCAACATTTTGTTATATAGTCAGCCCCAAGTGTATATTTTTTAAAGTTTGTCCTATCTTTCCTAGTTATACCTCCTGATACTACTTTCAATAAGTTCTTCTCATCCTTGATGTTTTTCTGCTTCAGATATTTCTAGATGGTTTTTTTATCTACCCACTCCATAGCCCAAACTGTTGCTTAGGCTTTTAATCTTTCCTCATAAATCAGTCCCTCCAGTTCCCTAATGACTTTTATTGTAAACAGATGCTTTTTGTGATTATGATGTTGAATAAGACCGGACCTCTGTTAACACCATGGTTACACAGTAGTTTCCTCAGTAGTAGCTACCAGCCCGTGTTGTAATGCTGCTTTCATTTCCCTGCCATGAAAATTAAGCAACAGTAGTGTTCAAAGCTAATAAGATGTAATAAAGTCCCTGGAATTTGTAATTTCAGGTTACTTTAAACAGAGACATAGAGTGAAATCCTAGTCCCATGGAAGTCAATGGCAAAACTCCCATTGACTAACATTTTAACCATCGTTTTTAATCAAACTAGGGCTCTTTGGTTTTCTTCGCATCTGGAACTAACACACTTTCTTGTTCGCTTAAAGAACATCTGCTTGATTCAAGACCAGTGGGATTCCCTTGGTAGTTCATGACCTGCCTGTAATTTTCTAGTGCCCCATGTGCAGCTGTCACCCAGAGAGTTCTGCCAGTGACTTTCATCAGGTTAGGATTTCATCCACTGTCTATAAATCTGATCAGTGCTGCTCTCACATTGAAATGTCTATGGAATGAGCGGAGTGTGAATCACCGGCACCCTTCTCATACTTCCTGAATTATGTAAGGTAGTGCAAGGGCACTGTACAAAGAGACTAGCAATGTGAGAGATGAGACAGAGAGGAAATGAATGGCTAGTTCCTTCTTAGGAACCAGTCACTGGTTCCTTAGGACCTATTTAGGAAAGATCGAGTGAGCAAAAGGGGAGAGGGGATGGCACTCAGTGTCAAACAAGGTGTTTCCGAGTCACTGATAACTCAGAAGAAAAATGATCTTGACTGATTATGGATCAAAACCTAACAGATAAAGCGCAAGATGAGGAATTCGTTTTGTCTGACAACAGAATCACACTGGGGAACAGGATGGCCACTGCCTTATGTAGCTATCTATAATGTGTGTGTGGGAAAGCTGCATTGTTACGGGGGATTTCGATTTGAGTAACGTGCTGGAGGTCTCATGCTGCCAGGATTAAAAGATCCTTGGAAATTCTGAACATTACAGATTACAATTCCCTAGCTCAAGAAATGTTGCAACCAAAACAGAGGAATTCTTTATTAGACATTGGCTTAACTGATAAAGAGGAACTGATCACAGAACTAAAAATTAATGGTAGCTTAGGTGCAAGTGATCATGACATTTATAATGTGCAAGCAGGATAAAGTCCAGACCTGTAATATAAATACTTGGTGCTTTAATTGGGCCAATTTCACAAAACCTGAAAATAGTTATGAGCCAAATCAGCTGGGAGTAAGAATTTAATCATAAAAATGTGAATAATAACTGGGAATTGTTTAAGAATTCCTTACTAGACGCCCCCAAAACTACGATCCCACAATCGAGGAAGAAGGTTGTAATAATTTAAAAAAACAACATTGTTAGGGGTGAGGTGAATGCAGCTATAAAAAATAAAATATAGCAAGGGGAAGTTGATAGTAATGAATATAAAACAGAAATTAAGAATTATAAAATATTGATAAGGGAAAATCTCTTGCCAGCAGAATCAAGGACAATAAGGTGAACTTTTTAAAATGTATCAGCGACGAAAAGCATCATGACAATGGTATGGAAATGTAGAATTATCAATGATAATACAGAGAAGGCAGAAATGTTCAACAAATATTTCTGTTCTCTATTTGGGGAAAAACTGATGATAGTCTTGTATATGGTGATAATAACACTTTCCATGCCATTAGTATCTCTGGAGGATGTTAAACAACAGCTATTAATGTTAGACATTTTAAAATCAGCAGGTTGAAATAGCTTGCATCCAAGAGTTTTAAAACACCTGGCTGAGATGCTCGCCGGACCATTAATTCTGATTTTTTGCAATAATTCTTGGAACACTGGGGAAGTTCCAGAAGACTGGAAGAATGCTAATGTGCCAATTTTTGAAAAGGGTAAACAGAATGACCCAGGTAACTATAGACCTGTCAGCCTGACATCATCCTAGGAAAGAGAATGGAATGGCTGATATGGGACTCGATTAATAACGAATTAAAGGAGGGTGATGCAAATCAACATGAGTTTATGGAAAATAGAGCCTGTAAAGCTAACTTGATATCTTTTTAGATGAGATTATAAAGATCATAGTAATGACATACTGTACTTAGATTTCTGTAAGGCATTTGACTTGGTATCACATGACATTTTAATTAAGAAACTAGAAGAAGGTAAAATTAACATGGCACAAATTACATTGATTAAAAACGGCTAACTGATAGGTCCCAAAATCTAAAATCATCATTGAACAGGTAAGTTTCTAGTCGGTTCCCACAGGGATCGGTTCTTGGCCCTACACTGGTTAACATTTTCATTGGTTACCTAGAAGAAAACTTAAAATCATAATTGATAAACTTTGTGACACACAAATTTGTGGAGCGGTCAATAACGAAGAGGACAGGTCACTGATTCAGAACAATCCAGATTGCTTGGTAAAATGGACACAAGCAAACAATATGCATTTTTATATGGCTACATGTAAATGTATATGTAGTGGGACAGCTGCCCCACGCCAGGTAAAATTGCGTTAAAACAGCCCTGCAAAGGGTTGTGGCTGGAGAAAGGCAGCCCGGCAGAGGGCTGCAAGTGAAAGCAGCTGGGGCAGAGCAATCAGGGCTCAGCTGGCCCTGATGAAAAGGGCACAGAGTTTGGTCCAGAGACCACCTCTAGCTGTAAAGACAGACAGGCCTGGCTGCTGGGAAGCTTAAGGTAGAGCAGAGCTCGGGGGAGGCAAGAGGAGCTGGGGAAGCTCTGGCCTGGAAACCCCCAGGCTGCAGGGCCTAGGAGACAGTCCAACAAGGGATACTGGAGTTGCAGAGCACAGCCCATGGGTAGTTGTAGAGGCAGTAGGCCAACCCCCCTAGCCAGTGATGAATGGCAATGATACTGCAGTCTGCCCCAGTGAACGGGCGTAGGTGGTAACTGACTCCTATCCCCACCTTGCCTAGACTGAGGCAAGGTGTGAATACGGGGCTGGGGTTCCCTAGGGAGGGGAGACCCAGAGCTAGACTGTGGGGTATTGCAGAGGTGCAGCACCCTAGGGAAGAGGGCACCGGGGTCCAGGGAGGGACACGAGGCCAGCAGCAAGTGGGACTACAGCCTGCAGAGCGCACTCCGGAACTGGAAGACGAGCTAATTCCTGGGACAACCAGCAGGAGGCACTGCAGGGTGAGTCGCCGCTTTGCTACAGTATACATCTGGGAACAAAGAATGTAGTCCAGGGGTCTCCAAACTTTTTGAGATGAGGGCCATATTAGATTTTTGAAGGGGCTTCACCGGCCGCTGCCACAACACCGCCCCCCCCTTTGCTCCTCCAGCCGCTCCGCGGGGACACAAACCCCTCCGCACATGGGACCGCCTGCAGCAGCTTGCACAGAGGGGCAGCGGCGGCTTCTCCACATGCTTGCTTAGCTGGGGGTAGGGTGACCAGATGTCCCAATTTTGTAGGGACAGTCCTGATTTTCGGAGCTTTTTCTTATATAGGCTCCTATTACCCCCCGCCCCCCACTGCCTGTCCCTATTTTTTACACTTGCTGTGAGGTCACCCTAGTTGTGGGGCCGGACAAAACGATGCCACGGGCCGAATCCAGCCTCCGGGCTATAGTTTGGAGACCCCTGATGTAGGCCATACTTACAGTGTGGGGACCTCTGTCGTAGGCAGCAGTGACTCAGAAAAAGATTTGGGGATCATGGTGGATAATTAGCTGAATTTGAGTTCCCAATGTGATGTTGTGGCCAGAAGAGTTAATGCAATCTGGGATGCATAAACAGGGAAATCTTGGGTAGTAGACAGGTAAGTGCGGCCGCTGCTGGAATATTGTGTCCAGTTCTGGTGATCAAAATTCAGCAAGGATGCAGATAAATTGGAAGGGGTTCAGAAGGGAGTTATGAGAAGTATCAAAGGATTAGAAAATGTGATAGACTCATGGAGCTCAATCTATTTAGCTAAATAAAGAGAAGATTGTGGAATGAGTTGATTACACCTATAAACATGCACTATATAAATATAAATATTGACAAATATTTAATAATGAGCTCTTCAGTCTAGCAGAGAAAGGTAGAACATGATCCAGTGGCTGGAAGTTGAAGCTGGACAAATTCAGACTGGAAATAAAATGTAAAATTTGAGTAGTGACAGTAATTAACCATCGAAACGATTAACCATGGGTCATGGTGGATTCTCCATCACTGACAATTTTTAAATAGAGATTAGACGTTTTTCTTAAAGATAGACTCTGGAAATTATTTGGGAGACGTTCTCTGTCCTATGTTATACAGGAAGTCAGACTACAGAATCACAATTTGGAATCTATAACTCTGTAAACTTTTACACATCCAGCAGCCCCAGGAGACAGAGGGAAATCTCCCATCTGTATGAAAGCTGGGAATGGGAATGAGAGAAGAGAGACATCTCAAGCCTCGGAAGAGATATGAGAAGGATACTCATCTTTCTCTTTCCCCCTTGACATATCTTCCATTCTCCCTCACTATACTAAATGTGCAAGAATATTTGCACTTTGCTACTTTTACACTTCATGTCTCTTGTATTTCATCTTCATCTATTTTTTTTCCTTTCTGGATGAAAATTGCTGTTCCTAACTCCTTAAAGCCCTTTCTGTCTCTTTGTTCTATTGTGCAAAGCAGCACAGATGCATGGAAAGTTGATTACTCTCATGAAACAGCTACCATAACATTTAGATTCAGGCATTTTATTTGTCATTAGCCTAACAAAGCATACAGAGTTGTAGCTAACCAGAAAGATACAGTCCATTATTATTATTATTATTGTTTATATTTTTTAAAACTTGTGAAGTGCTAGAATACCATGGTGATGGGGGTCATATAAGCATCTAGCTAGATAGCTAGCCAGGCAAATAGTCATTTAATCTGAAATGGAGAGCAAAATGTAATTGGTAGGCATAGGTTCATTAGTATGCTGAAGCCTGAGTCTATGATTCTTATTAAAAAAATATTTAAGGGACGCTGCTCAGGATGTTGGAGATGGCACAAACAGTTTAGTGGAGTTTTTGCTCAATACCATACAGAGGGGTTGTAGCTTTTTGACTTTTAAGAGTGGAATACTATATTTAAGGAGATTTGTCCTCCAGCATTTGTACTTGCACCACAACAACTATCCTTTGAAATACAAATCATTTGATAAGGGAATAATTCTTCTGTTCAGCTTCAGTTTGTATCCTTGGGCTGGAACAGTTATTCACGCTTTGGGTTCTGTGTGGCTTTATATACAAACAACAAAATAATCAAAAGGAAAATGCCATCCAGGTACTTGTAATTATGTAAAAATTCTTTAGAAAAATCAGGGTGGATACAACTCTTTCAAATATTTTTGAGTCACATAAAAAAAAGGATAATAATGTTTCACTAAATCAGTGATGGATGGAAAACTGGCATTTTTCAGTGCATACTTTATTAAGGCCTCTTCCTTGCATGGACATGCTAAGAATATACAATAGAATTTTGCTTTTTATTTTGAGTAGTCAATACTACTCCTTTAAATTGTGCCACAATTAATTTTATCTCCAGAATTAATGACGGATTTCTCAGAACAAGGCCAGCTTATTAGAACTGGAACGATGATCATGAAGGCCTTGATTTAGGTCTGCAGTTTCAATGAGGCTACTTACATGCTTAAAGTTACACACATAGTTAGGCCTGCTGTACACTACAGAGTTAGGCTGATGCACTGGGATTTTTTTTTTTTTTCACTGAGGTCTAATTTCGGGAGTAGACAGTACCAGTGGCCTTTCTAACAGCCAAAGGCACATTCAACTGTCACTCTGCACCTGCTGAGCCTGTAGTTGAAATGTTCCTTACTGCTATCAAGGTTGCCAGTGTATGGGTTTATAAGCCACTGGAGTAAGGGATATGCTAGATCTCTAGGATCACTATTGGCATTTCAACATCCTCAATGGTAATCCTCTGGTCTGGAGAGTCTCTGCTTGCAGAACTGTGCAGGTCTGACATACTGTACCTCAGGGTAGCATCCTATGACCCCGCCATATTCATCATTCATGTATGGTTGTGATATTTCATACAGGGCATGCCATGTGAGATATATGAACCCCATTATTCTGTCCAAATATGTATGTCATTGGTGTGTATAAAAGTATGGGATTTTGCTATATAGTTGTTACTGAAATATGCTCCAAGTTTGCTAGTGACATACAAAGAACCCCTCCCAGGGAGGGTGTTCACCAACTGTTAATCAGCAGGGGAGTTGTAATCAAGGGATGTTCAATTCAATGACAGCAGCCCAAGCACCACACCAGGGAGACTGCCCAGCCCAGTGACACAGCAAAGCCCTCCAGGACATATCTGGCAAAGTATCTTCTAGGCACATGGACTAAGAATATAAAAGAGACAACAGGTGTCTCTTGCCTTGGCCTTTCTCCTCCCTCGCCTAAGCTGGAAGCAACAAGAACACTGAGAAGGTGAAAACTTCAACTGAGGAGACTGGTGCAGGGTTAAGAGAGGCCTGTGTATGAAGAACTATGACATCCACTGGCATGAGAAAATTGCTTGATCTAAATATTGTCTAGTGCAGCATTTCCCAGACTAGCATCCATGGACCCTTGAGGGTTCCTGAGAGTACTCCAGAGGGTCCACAGGCCCAACTGATAAAGTCCTCCCCTCCCTCAACTCCTTCCTCCTCCCTTTATCTCCCGCAGGCTCCTGAAGCCAAACCAGGAGATTTTAGGCGCTAAAAGTCCATGACACAGCAAGGCTAAAACCAGCTCCCTGCCTCCCCCAAAGAGGGGGCAGTGAGTTTCTGTGCACTGCCCTTGCCCCGAGTGCCAAATCCACAGCTCCCATTGGCCAGGTGCTTAACTACCCTTACAGTTAGGAAGTTTTTCCTAATGTTCAGTCTAAATCCCCTTTGCTGCAATTTTAGCCCATTACATCTTGTTCTGTCCTCAGTGGTTAAGGAGGACATAAGAAGATCCATACTGGGTCAGACCAAAGGTCCATGAAGCCCAGTATCCTCTGACAGTGGCCAATGGCAGGTCCCCCAAAGGAAATGAACAGACAGGTTATTATCAAGTGATCCATGCCCCGTCACCCAATCCCAGCTTCAGGCAAACAGAGGCTAGGGACACTGTTCCTGCCCATCCTAGCTAATAGCCATTGATGGACTTATCTTCCATGAATCTATCTACCTCGCTTTTGAATCCCGTTATAGTATTGGCCTTCAGAACACACTCTGGCAAGGAGTTCCAGAGGTTGACAGTGTATTGCGTGAAAAAATACTTTCTTGTGTTTGTTATAAACCTGCTACCTATTAATTTCATTTAGTGCCCCTTGTTCTTGTATTATGAGGAGGAGTAAATAACACCTCCTTAAGTACTTTCGCTATATCACTCATGATTTTATAGACCTCTATCATATCCCCGCTTAGTCGCCTGTTTTCCAAGCTGAAAAGTCCCAGTCTTATTAATCTCTCCTCACACGGAAGCCATTCTATACCTATAATCATTTATGTTGCCACCTTTCTGAACCTTTTCGAATTCCCATACAGTATATCTTTTTTGAGATGGGGCAGCTGCATCTGCACATGGTATTCAAGGTGTGGGCATACCATGGATTTATATAGAAGTAATGTGATATTTTCTGTCTTATTACCTATTCCTTTACTGATGATTCCCAACATTCTGTTTGCTTTTTTGACTTCTGCTGCACATTAAGTGGATGATTTCAGAGAACTATTCACAATGACTCCAAGATCTTTTTCTTGAGTGGTAACAGCTAATTTAGACCATATCACTGTATATGTATAGTTAAGATTATGTTTTGCAATGTGCATTACTTTGCATTTATCAACATTAAATTTAATCTGCCATTTTGTTGCTCAGTCACTCAGTTTTGTGAGATCCTTTTGTAGCTCTTTGTAATCTGCCAGGGACTTAACTACCTTGAGTAGTTTTGTTTCATCTGCAAATTTTGCCACCTCACTGTTTACCCCTTTTTCCAGATCGATAATGAATATGATAACTAGGACTGGGTCCCATACACATCCCTGGGCGACACCACTATGTACCTCTCTCCATTCTGAAAACTGACCATTTATTCCTCCCCTTTGTTTCCTATCTTTTAACCAGTTACCAATCCATGAGAGAACCTTCCCTCTTATCCCATATCTGCTTATTTTGCTTTTTGTGAGGGAGCTTGTTAAAGGCTTTCTGAAAATTTAAATACACTTTATCCACTGAATCTCTTTTGTCTGCATGCTGTTGACCCCCCTCAAGGAATTCTAGTAGATTGGTGAGGCATGATTTCCCTTTACAGAAACAATGTTGACTATTTCCCAAGAAATTATGTTCATCTATGTATCTGACAATTTTGTTCTTTAAGATAGTTTCAACCAATTTTCCTGGTACTGAAGTGAGGTTTACTGGCCTGTAGTTGCTAGGGTCACCTCTGGAGCACTTTTTAAAAATTGGTGTCACATTAGCTATCCTCCGTCATTTGGTACAGAAGCTGATTTAAATGATAGGTTACAGATGACAGTTAGTAGTCCTGCAATTTCACATTTGAGTTCCTTCATAATTCTTGGGTGAATACCATCAGGTCCTGGAGACTTAATACTGTTTAGTTTATCAATTTGTTCCAAAACCTCCTCTAATGACACCTCAATTTGAGACAGTTCCTCAGATCTGTCATCCAAAAAGAATGGCTCAGGTCTGGGAATCGCCCTCATATTCTCAGCAGTGAAGACAGATGCAAAGTATTCATTTAGTTTTTCCAAAATGGCCTTATCATCTTTGAGTGCTCCTTTAGTATCTTGATAGTCCAGTGGCCCCACTGGTTGTTTAGCAGGCTTCCTGCTTCTGATGTATTTAAAAAAAATTGTTATTACTTTTGGAGTCTTTGGCTAGCTGTTCTTCAAATTCTGTTTTTACACTTTAGTTGCCAGTGTTTATGCTCTTTTCTATTTTGCTCATTAGGATTTATCTTCCACTTTTTAAAGGATGCCTTTTTGCCACTCACTGCTTCTTTTATTTGTTGTTTAACCACAGTGGCTCTTTTTTGGTTCTCTTGCTATGTTTTTTAAATTGAGGTGTACATTTAAGTTGAGCCTCTATTATGGTGTCTAAAAAGTTTCCATGGAGCTTGCAGGGATTCTACTTTTAGTACTGTACCTTTTAATTTCTGTTTCACTAACCTCATTTTTGTGTAGAAGAATTTATCTTCCCCCTCTTTATAACAAACTTTTACATACTTAGAGACTGTTGTCATGTACCCCTCAGTCTTCTTTTCTCTAGACTAAACAAACCCATTTTTTCAATATTTCCTCCTAGGTTATGTATGATGGGGTGCACTCATCTGCCATGAGTGCCTCCTGTTGGTTAGGTGCAAACCTGCACGCTCTGTTTCGGCTTCTAGGCCCTTTTCAGCTGTCCTACCCTGTCTCCCAGTCCAGTCTCCCCCCGGTCCTGGGCCTCTGTCCTAGTCCCTCCTACATAAGGGCTGAGAAACCGACACAATCTCTCCCTAGAACTATGGGCCAAGACAGGCCTTTGACCACCATGACACAGCCCTGCATATCCAGCTCAACTTCTGCAGCGGGGTAAAAGCGGATCTCACCAGGTATACAGTAGATGGACTGGGAGGTGTCAGTACAGGCCATTTAACCTCACTTGGTCTTCCCTAACCAAGATGCACCCACAACCCAAATCTACAAGATCTTTCACTATGGTTTCTCCCACCCTAACTGCTACTACCCCTGGTGGGGCCATCCTGACTTTAGGGCAATCAGGGTCTTTCCTCCTTAGGAGCTTCCCAGGGTCACTCCCTGGTGAACTCCTCTCAGTTTACCATACTGTTCAGGCCACTCATCTCATTCAGCCTCAACGAAGGCTTCGGCTCACTCCACCGCTTTCCCCACTGAGGCTGCCAGTAAGTGTCTTACCCAGCTCTACTCCCCTCCTTGGAGAACTGCCCCAGAACTTTCTCCATTGAACTTGTTTCGGGACAGAGCCACCATGTTGAAAGATCCCATAATTTCTGGGCTGCTATCCATGGTCGTGCCTCTTACTGGAACAATTCTACCCAGAACCTGTGCCTATAAGCATCTGGAGTCAGCCCTAATCAGTCCAGGATGCCTGTCTTCACCACCGGATTGGAGTTTGTTGTTTCATCACTTATTGCCCGGTAGGCCGCCTACACCTCACTCATCAGAAACAATGCTATGTGGGCCGCCCAAGACAATGCCACCCAGTCCGCTTGCCTTTGTCAGCCGCTCAAAGGTCCAGAGGAAGGCCTCAGGGCAGGGCTGGCCTTATGGAAAATGGCACTCTGGGGAAATGTGTATTTTGTCTCCTGGGCCCCTGTGAGCTACCCAGATTCCCTCCCCATCCCCCGCATTGCCCCTGGCCCCTGAGGGCTCCCTGGGCCTTGCTGCTTCTCCTCAACACTCAATTTGTAATGAAAGAGGTGCCAGGGCTCAGTGCTGAAAAGCCCCAGCACGAGCTAAGCATTGCACAAGACATCTGCAGTAAAAAGTCCTGTGAGGAGGTTTGTGTCAGGCAGGGATCCACAGCCAGCCAGCACACCCCTGGTGCAGCCTTTGTCATCAGGACTCCTATGGAGCCTCTGGAGAAATAAAAATCTGCTATGCTCAACAGAATCCATGGGAGCAAGTGATAGTGAATCCTCTGTGGAGTGTGGCAGCCCTCCCTGGCAAAAGAGGTGGGATTTCACAGCAAGAGTTGAGTCTGGCACATTGTTTAATTAAGATGAAAGAGATGACCTCATCCATGTGAACTTTGCATCTGAAAAATAGAGACAATTAACCCAATACCCAGGATTTTCCATCAAGGAAGATTACATCCATGAATGGACCTCTCAGCCATTACCGAACCCCAGTTAAATCAGTTAAAGGTGGGTCTGAGTGTGCAAGGAATACAGGATGCCCCTTCTGTGCTGCTCCCAATATGTCCCCTTTAGACAATCCATTTACCCTAGCCCAGAAGTAAGAAGAGCTTCTGTAGATCCTCATTTGGAGTTTAAAGGACCTACCAGATAAAAAGTCCCTTCTACTTTCAGCTCTTAGCTGAATTCCACATTAAGAATCTGATGGGAGGAGTTAGCTCTAACAATCCAAAATATTTGCCATTCTTTAAATTTTTAATTAAATGTTTATTGAAGAGCTAGATGACAGACTGTCTGGAATGGCTCACAACTGTGAGTGCCTACCTCAGGGAAGACTGCCAGAAAACAGGGCACACAGCCCAAACTGGTGGTGTGTGCTCTAATTAGATTTCACCAAACCAGTGACAACTGTGAATTCCTGGATCGCTACACCAGTCATACCATACGAAAACACACACGGTCCTCTTAGACTCTCCTGTCTATCTTGCCACCCAGACAAACTGGACTTCGTAATAAAATGTCACTTAAACCAAAAATCACAACACATCCAGTTGCTCCCAGTCCCAAGACACAAGTCACTTACCCCAGATCAGTTTGATACTCTAGATCTTACAGCAAATACACCACTAGTAGCCAGTTTGATAGTAAACTAACTGAAGATTTATTAGCTAAGAAAAGGAGATGAAAGTTACTGAAAGGTTAAAGCAGGTAAATTGTATGCACAGGTGAGTCACAGTTTGTAATTCCAAGTGGTAGCAGTGATGTGATAAATTTACATAAACGTAGCTTATAATTGTTTAACTTAGCAACCATTTAGCAACATCTATGTTAGCTACAAATAAAAAGCATAAATAAAACTATATAAACAAGTGCAAAAACCCATGGCACAAGTATATAAATTTTGGACTTGAACATACATTGTCTGCTATTAAAAAGTGTTTTCAAAAATAACAATTTGGTTGATTAGACTAATCAGTATTGCAGCTGTTAATTCAAGTGCTTATTCTGAAGAAATTAACTTTATTGGGAATTAATTTGTAGGGAAATTCCTCCTGTGCAAACTCATGCATTCTAGCTTTAACAACATTACACATCTGCAATGTCTGTCTCAGGTTGGCTAGAAAACATGCTTTATCTTTCACAACATGTGCTCTGTATAGCCAACAGGAGTCTGTCATATGCTTTAAAGACGTTAATTAAGAGCTAGATTGTCTCAGGTGGGCGTATATCTGAATAGGGTGTGTGTGTGTGCCTTCCTAAGCTTGGCAGCATCTTTTATTGTCTAGCCTGCTTCTATGGTCCCACATCTCCCAACCTCTTTGGGAAAATGCATATCCCTGGGGCACATGAAAGAAGCAGATCACTTCTATGGTCCCCTGAGTGCAGGGCCTGCTATTGGCTTTATCCCTGGCAAAGGGAACTGTGATGTATTAGTCCTTGTAGAACTACATGGAGAATGGATGATTTTAGATTAAGCATTTACCCTTAGACATTAGTGCAACATGATGCACAGAAAGAAGATTGCTGTTTTTGAATGGCATCAGGCTGTGAAAAAAAACACAGCTCATGATCCACTATATACCCGTCAGATCCTTTTCTGCAGTACTCCTTCCTAAGCAGCCATTTCTCATTTTGTATGTGTGCAACTCATTGTTCCTTCCTAAGTATAGTTCTTGGCACTTCTACTTATTGAATTCCATCCTATTTACTTCTAGATCTGGACCAAGGACAGTTCTCTGCAGGACCCCTCTCACTGTGCCCTTCCAACTCGATTATGAGCCATTGATGACTACTCTCTGTGTAAAAACGAGGAGTTCTTGTGGCACCTTAGAGACTAACAAATTTATTTGGGCACAAGCTTTCATCGGCTAAAACCCACTTGGTATTCCAACCAGTTGTGGAGGTTCATTTAGACTAGGGTTCTCTAATTTGTTTATGAGAAGGTCAAGTGAGGCATTGTCAAAAGGCTTACTAAAGTCAAGATATAGTGCATCTACAGCTTCCCCCTCACACCCCCGTCCACAAGGTCATGTCATGTCATGTCAAAGAAAGTTATTAGGGTTTGACATCATTTGTTTTTGACAAATTTATGTTGACTGTCACTTATCACCTTCTTCTAGGCGCTTACAAATTGATCGTTTGATTATTTGCTGCATTATCTTTCTAGGTACCAAAGTTAAGATGAATGATCTATAATTCTCTGGGTTGTCCTAATTTCCTTTTCATAGATAGGTATTATATTTGTTCTTTTGCAGTTCTCAGGTATCTCTCCTGTCCTCCTCAAGTTCTCAAAGATACTCGCTAATGTCTCAGAGCTCTCTACAGCCATTCCTTAAGTGTTCTAGGATGTATTTCATCAGCCCTGCTGACTTGAAGACATCTAACTTGTCTAAGGCCTTGTCTACACTGCCACTTTACAGCTCTGCAACTTTCTCGCTCAAGGTGTAAAAACCCACACCCCTGAGCGCTGGAAGTTTCAGTCCTGTAAAGTGGTAGGGTAGACAGTGCACCAGCTCTGGGATCCATGCTCCCAGCACTGGTAGCTAGTCCCATTGTGGAGGTGTTTTTTTCACAGTTCTGGTACTGCGACTACACAGCCATGTTAAAGCGCTGCCGCGTGCCCTAAGTAATTCTTAACTGATTCTTTTCCTAGTTCAGACTCAGATATTACCACTTTTACACTGATATTCATTATGCTACTTTTCCAATCACTCCTAACTTTTTTGGTGTAAACTGAAACAAAAAAATCATTTAACACTCCAGCCATTACTGCATTTTCTGTTGTTGTCTTTCCTTTCTTCTTAAGTAACTGGCCTACCCTGTCCTTGGTCTTCCTTTTGCTTCTCATCTATTTGTAAAATGGTTTCTAGTTACCCTTTATAATCCAGTGTCCAAATTAATTATCAACCTGTTATGTGTTTTAATGATAGCTTTGAGTCCAAAATAAAGCCCATTCCAAAACAACTTTACAAAGATATCACACATCCATGTGCTAAAATGCAATTTTTTATAAGACTATGTTAATTAAGTATTTACTGCCTAGAGCATCACTATTATTCCCTTCCAGTACAGAAATGCCAGTGGAGACATTTTAATGTATTACTTTTAATCATAATATTATAATTCATTCACTTAGAAATTCATTAATTACAATCAGAATTCATACTGCAAGAAGGCATATTAAAACATAGTGACAATGGGCAAGCAGATTTGTGTTCACAGCAGCATCAGTTGAACAACTGTATTCACTTGTAGTAATGTGATTACCCTGCAATAGTAATTTTTGTTAATAGTATTTCACATACCTCATCTGGAAGATGGCCCAACCTGGCAGCATTGAACTAACAGCTTTATCTTTGCTAGTACCATATTTTCTCCTCTTTAATTTGCCCAGGCAGCTTTTGGCCACCCAAAAACTCTCAAGCATTGTTAGATAGTATTTCTGTCAGACTTATTTGGCAATGTATTCTATGGTACCAATCCTGCAGTTGGACCTGCACCAATCTGATTGCAGGTTCATGACTCAAATATAGTAATTTTTAATCTCTCTTTTTAATGTTATATTGTTCCCCATTGTACTTAATGTGTCTCATCGTAAATTTCAATTCAGAAGGGGCTTTCTTTTCTCTATTGCTCTGTTATAAAAATGGCTATCTTAATAACTACGAATAATAGTATTTATTTATTTATTCGTGGTATTTATATAACACATACCAGTGTGCTAAGCATTTTATATATATATATATATATATATATATATATATATATATATATATATAGTGACAAAGCTCCAAGTCTGTACTTGTGGGTCCTGCGCTTCCTGGCAGATTTAGGGGCCTCAGAAACTCATCTAGGCTCCAGAGTGACCTCCCTTTCTCAGTATAATTGGCAAGAGTCACCACCTAGTGAGTCGCCTTCATCACAGGCCAGTATGGAAGATGGAAAAAGGGGGGAGCCCGGGCCCGCCCTCTACTCCGGACTCCAGCCCAGGGACCCTAATAGTATCAGCTAAGATGGCTGACCTTTTAGGCACAAAACACAATACAATTCCCTGGGCTACTTCCCCACAGCAGTCCCTGCTTCTTCAAACTCCACTTCACCCTTACCTCAGGGCCTTCTTCCTTCTGTATGATATGTTGTCCAACACTCAGTCTCACCAACAGCATAACTTCCTTCCACAGCTCCTGACACCCACACCCACCTGACTAACTGGGAGGTTTTTATCTGGTTTCAGCCAGTCCCTGATTGGCTTCAGGTGTCCCAATTAGGCTAGCTGTTTCTACTCCTTTCTAGAAGGTTCTTAATTGGCCCCAGGTGTCTTGATTGGCCTGGAGTAGCCTTTGTTTGGCTATCCAGGGAACAAGGACCTGCACATCCTGAGACTAATATACCTGCCTTCCAGCACTCTCCTATATCCTTCTGGTCTGACTCCGTCACAATATATATATATATATATATATATATATATATATATATATATATAATATGATCATAGCCCCACCCCAAAAGCTAACAATCTAAGTAGCCAGCCTCCTACCAAGTTACAACTGCTCGCTAGTTTGGTGATGGTAGGCACCAGATAGAGGGGATTGAGAGAGTATGTAAACCGTATTGCATCTGCTCTCTGAATATTGCATTTGCACCATTTCTGCTTCTGGGTGAAATTCAAGGTATTGACATTGATCTATGTCTGAAGTCCCACATGATGTGGCTCCTACCTATCTGAGAATGAATGAATTGTTCGGAGCCACTCACTTCAGAGTCTCTTGATTTGAACAGCTGGGAGCTGGAGGCAGCTGTTTGCAATGGGGGTACCCTAAACTCTGGCACTTAGTTCTCCTGCTGGTCTGACAGATTCTAAGTCTGTTGACCTTCAGGGCATAGAGGACAGCTTGCCTCTTCCCCAGAGAAAGCCTGAGAGGTGTGAGATGGCAGTGAGGATGGCATTAAGTTAATTTTGACAGGGAATATTTTTGCTGACACTGGTCAGTGAGACCTAAGTTTTAAAGTGTTGTATATACACCCAGAGAAGCTCTGCACTAGGTGGATTTAGTAAAATGAAATAAATCTCATTCCCTGACAGTTGTAGAAATGCATGTGTCTAATAGAATAGCAGCTCCACAATACTTTGCTTAACAAATAATTCCTTTGGGATTATTTGTTGATATGCCAGGAAATCATCATCCAACATCTAGCAGAATTTTTTATGGCCAATGTGTGATATTGGTGTGAATAGGGTAGAAGCTGACATTTTAAGATAATAGTAATGGCGGAGACTTAAATGTGAATCATCATGATAAGTTTAACAGCAAGACAAATATGAGATGCCAAGAAGCAAGAATGCGGTTTAGAGTCAATCCACTACAAAACACTGTCCACAAATTTAAACAATAAAATGGAAAACTTTCAATAATCTTTGAGAACACATGTAGTTCCAGGTTGGCTACACAGATGCAGATGTATACATTATTCCAGCAAACATCTAACTCAGGCCTGCACAACTCGGAAAGCAGGGAGGGCCATATTACTGCAAAAAAACACTGCTGCGGGCCAAAAAGCCCCGCCTTCACCCTGCTCCCATCCACTTCCCCTCACCTCATCGCTTGGCTTGCCCCACCCCTACTGACTCCTCGCGGGCCGCACAGTGAGCCCATGTGGGCCGCATGTGGCCTCCAGGCTGCATGTTGTGCAGGCCTTATCTAACTAATCCAAAAATCCACCTGTGAAAATCTTCAGAGAGTGAAGAATTTCAGTGTTAACTATTTCCCTCTGCTTTCAGTCTTGGAGTCTGCACCTACAATGCTGATAGTAGGAGGATTTTGTGGTCCACGCATTTTTAGAAGAATATATATTATGTATAATCTCTCTCTTTCCATAAATATATATTTAGAAAAAGAGAGAGAGAGTGTGTGTGTATACACAAGGGCTGTCAAGTGATTAAAAAAATTCATTGTGGTTAATTGCACTGTTAATAAATAGAATACCATTTATTTAAATATTTTGGATGTTTACTACATTTTCAAATATATTGATATCAATTACAACACAGAATACAAATTGTACAGTGCTCACTTTGTATTTATTTTTGAGTGCAAGTATTTGCACTGTAAAAAAACAAAATAGCATTTTTCAGTTCACCAAATGCAAGTACTGTAATGCAATCTTTTTATTATGAAAGTTGAATTTCAAATGTAGAATTATGTACCAAAAAAACTGTTTTAAAAAAATAGAGTCTGCAAGTCCACTTAGTCCTACTTCTTGTTCAGCCAATTGCTCAGACAAACAAGTTTGCTTACATTTGCAGGAGATAATACTGCCCGCTTCTTGTTTACAGTGTTACCTGAAAGTGACAATAGGCATTCTCATGGCACTGTGGTAGCAGGCATTGCAAGATATTTATGTGCCAGATGTGCTAAAGAGTCATATGTCCCTTAATGCTTCCTTTACATGAACCACCATTCCAGGTGACATGCCTCCATGCTGATTATGGGTTCTGCTCCATAACAACCCAAGGCAGTGCAGACTGATGCATGTTCATTTTCATTATCTGAGTCAGATGCCACAAACACTAGGTTGATTTTCTTTGTTGGTGGTTTAGGTTCTGTAGTTTCCGCATCAAAATATTGTTCTTTTAAGACTTCCAAAAACATGCTCCACACCTCATCCCTCTCAGATTTTGGATGGCACTTCTTAAACTTTGGGTCAAATGCTGTTGCTATCTGTAGAAATCTCACATTGGTATCTTCTTCACATTTTGTCAGATTTGCTGTGAAAGTGTTCTTAAAATGAAAAACCTGTGCTGAGTCATCATCCGAGACTGCTATAATGTGAAATATATGGCAGAATGCAGGTAAAACAGAGCAGGGGACATACAATTCTCCCCCAAGGAGTTCAGTCACAAATTTAATTAACACATTATTTTTTTAAACAAGTGTCATCAGCATGTAAGCATATCTTCTGGAATGGTGGCCAAAGCATAAAGGGGCATACGAATGTTTAGCATGTCTGGCATGTAAATATCTTGCAATGCCAGTTACAAACGTACCATGCAAATGCCTGTTCTAACTTTCTGGTGACACTGTAAATAAGAAGAGGGCAGCATTATCTCCCATAAATGTAAGCAAACTTGTTTGAGCGATTGGCTGAACAAATAGGACTGAGTGGACTTGTAGGCTCTGAAGTTTTACATTGTTTTGTTTTTCGAGTGCAATTATGTAACCAAAAAAATCTACATTTGTAACTTGCACTTTCACAACAAAGATATTGCACTACAGTACTTGTATGAGGTTAATTGAAAAATACTATTTATTTTGCTTATCATTTTTGTAGTGCAAATATTTGTAATAAAAAATAATATACACTTTGATTTCAGTGGCAACACAGAATACAATATATATGAAAATATAAAAAAAATCCAAAATATTTAATAAGTTTCAATTGGTATTCTATTGTTTAACAGTGCAATTAAAACTGCGATTAATTACGATAATTTTTTTATTGTGATTACTTTTTTTGAGTTAATTATGTTAGGTTTATATATATATATATATATATACACACACACACACACACACAAACACATGCCTACAGAGAGAGAGAGTAACACTGAGTATATATGGCACTTCACAAACATATAAAACAAAGCCCATGACTTAAGGAACTTACTGTCTAATTGGTACAACAGGAGGAAGAATTGAATCCTGTGAAAAAAAGGACAATAGTGAGTAATAAAAGAAGAAAGCCAAAAGCTCTTGGAGAGTATTTTTGTGTGAGTGAAGACTATAGGTTACAATTGTTTGAGCTGACATGGTATGTTAACCTCCAGATATTTTAAGTTTTATTTCATAACCCAGTCATAGTCAGTCACGGGAGTGACAACAAAGACTGCCCATGTAGCAACTACTAGGAGAATGCTGGCTGAAAGAACTGAGTTTTGAGGGGAGGGGAAAGTTGAAGGATGTGTGAGGGCACCATGGTCAGTGGAAAAGAGGGGCTATTCCAGCCATAAGAGGTGGCATGAAAGAAGGTGTGGCATCTCAAAGAAGAAGAGAAGGAGAAAAGCAGCATATTAACAGGCAGAGCTTATAAAATACAGAGTCTGCCGGGCTGACTAGTAAAAGATGAGATTTGCGATGCAGGCAGGGCATGAAGTCACAAAAAGCCTTGAATACGACACTGGGAATTTTGAAAGTGATTCAGGAATAGAGAGAAGGAGCCTGTGGAGAGAATTAAGGAAGAATGTGACACAGTCATAGTAGTAAGAAAGAAAATGATTTTCACAATGATGTGTTGGACAGAGTGGAAGGAAATAAACTGAATCCAGGGAAGAGACGAATGCAGGAGTCTAGCCAAGAGACAGTGAAGGTGTAGACAGACAAGGATTTAAACAATGGGGCTGGATTGGGGGAGGGAGGGAAGAAGGGCAGATTTCAGAGATATTGAAAAATAAGAACAAACAGATTTGCAGCATCTTGAGTGTATGGTTCAAAGAAGAGAAAAGAGTCAAATATGAACACAGGTTTTGGTCCTGGCTTTCGAGAAGAATAGTGGAGATATCAACTCTGTTAGAGGAAGAAAGCAGGTTTCAGTGGGAAAGATAAAGATTTCAATATGTGTTATGTTGAATTTGAGTTGGTAGCCATGTGCGTGGGCTCAGATGTGAAAAAAAACAGATACAAACGTGAGACTGAACAGAGGGAGCTATATGTGTGGGAGTAAACATGGGGAGTCTCCTTTGGAACCACGCTCATGCTATTTACAAGGAAAATCAGAACTATTCAGTGCAGACCAGAGAGCCGGGTTTGGCCATTAGTGCATTATAAAGGTATTTTACAAAAACAGCTACCGTGTTTTTGACAGTTGATTTCACTGTTCAGTTTTAATTATATTTCATCATTTGAAACTCAATGTATTCCCATGAAATGTTTTATCCACATAGCAGATACCCTTTTTTCAATTTACAGTGAACCCACTCCTTTTAATGATTAGCAAGCTTTAATGAACTTTGTCATTGCTAATTCATCTCCCCATTATTTTGACAGTGTGATTTTTGTCAAAATTAGTGCAGCTAACACCATGTGGGGTCAAATTGATTGAAAAAAGCTTTTCAGGTTCATAAGAACAAAAAGGGCCCTTATCCTTCAGAATATTTGTTATATTTTTTCTTTAACAAGAAAAGTCTCTTAGGCTTGATCATTGTCCATGCCCTTTTTTTTTTTTTTTTTTAAGTCAGGGCTGGATAAAATTTAGATTGTTTTGATCTCCATCTGTCAGTAGTAGATGAAGTGTGTGTGTTCAGATAATGAACCTAACTGGGTCAATTTGGAGACTTATAAATGGATTCTGCTTTAGGTTGCCTTTGCTTTAGCATATGCTGAAGGCACTATTATTTCATTGTTTGCATATATGCTGTCTACCCACTGGAATTTTTGCCCATGAAAATAACCAAACAGGCACAATTTCCTTGCAATCTCTCTCTTGTGTTCTTTGGTGTTTTCCTTCTGCAAAGAAGAATTATCATGCAGTGAGAAGTCTTCACTGTGGTACTGTTAATAACAATAACATGCATTCATCATGCATCTTTCATCCTGATGCACTACAAAGCACTTAACAAACTGAGGCACATGCAGTCTGCAGGTCTTTCTTCATAACCATCAGTTCAGTGCAACCGCCTCTGAAGTGAAATACTAGAACGGTTTAACAGTTTAGGGCAAACAGAACCAGATCTCTCAAGGTGCAGCTCCGACTGAAGTCAACGTAGTGTAACTGCAGTGGGGCAACAGGCAGACAGAATAAAACCACCAGCGTTGGAACTGAGCCAGGACACTGGGGCTAACACCCAAACCCTTACAAAAATTATCACAGGATAAATAATGCTAACAAATAGTCAGGACTTTAGGTTTTTTTACATCTTTTCTGAATGACGGAAGGGGGATGATTAGTGTTCTGTTTTGTCCTTTTATACAAAATCATCCGTGGTGTCAAGACTCCCTGAAGCCCAAGAATTAATGCATGTATATGAATCGGAATGATGAACAGCATGAATACCGTGGTGTTCACAATCTTTTTTTTGCATGTCTATAGACAGAGGACTCTATCTTTATCCTCCTTTTATTTACAGTCGATGAAATCCAAACATTAATCCAATCTCAGCTATCAATAAATATGAATATCAGACCCTGGAACCGCAACTGGGATCAAAACTTGAGCGTTTCTGACCTTGACATACAAAATTTATTTTTTATCTTCATCCAGAAAAAGAGATGAGCAAGTCTCATCCAAAGTGCAGTTTCAAACCGCTCACTCGTTTGCCAGCAGGGCGCACTGCTCAAATGTCAACACAGTAAACATATTACTTAGGTAACACAGATAGATTTTCAAAGGGAAGAAAGTGAGTTTGGTGTCCAGATCACATTGAAATTGAATGGAATTTGAGCACCTAACTCCATTAAATTCCAACCTTAGTCCATAAACAATGTACCAGACCTATTGGGAGCAATCATTATGCCTGAAATCTTTTCAATACTTGAACAACTGATACCTGAATACTGTGACCCTAATAAGGTAAATTTGAGCCATTTCCCATCGTATGACAGCAAAACAGATGAACTGTATCTAGTTTACCATTTTCAGATGTTTGTCATATGGATGGGGGAATAGGATTGCAATACTATTCAGTCAAATTGCAGTTTACTGCTTTCACCTTTTTAAGAACTGTATTTTAGCCAGCTTCGTATTCACCTTCTTCACACTGCTTGAAATAGGGGAGAAATGAATTACTGGCAGTACGTGGTTTTATATACTTAACCTTTAAGGCTGGAAGTTTGGGGCCATGGTGAATGAAACTACCCTGAAATTAGGGTTATTGATGTTGTATAGGTTAAAATGTGGCTAATACACAGTTAAATTGTGTACACTCAGGAACACACAATGCACGCACCAGAACTACAAAGTCTGTGTGGTAAGTAAATAGTCTCCAGTTTCCCCTGGCCTTCCAGGGTCTTCTTCTGGTTTGCTGTCCCCTCTCTTCTCTTTTGGCCCATTTCCCACCATCTAGAAAAGCCTCTAAAATCTGGATCTTAAAGACACACACACACAAAACGATAATATTCCTCATTTTGGAACTCCCATATGCACAGTGGCTGGGGAAAACAATACTGGATAGGTCAGTGGAAAGATGTTTGCCCCATCCCCAAATGTAACCAACTCTCCTATCCAATGTTAATATATCACTATGACCAAGAAGAATGGGAGGTGTGTTGGAGAGATGGTTCTTTGGGAAACACGCACATATAAGAGTCTTCTTTTCATAAAATGTGGTGGGAGTTGCAGTTTAAATTCCTTCTCATATATTCCTACTCCAGAAATGGAGCCCAGTTGCTTTTGCTTGGATTGTATACAGTTCCCAACACTTCAAAAGGCTTCACAAAGGACATTTGCCCAAATAAATAGAAAGCTGCTTGGTCCCCACGCATTGGAGGGCTTTGCATATGTTCTGGTGTATTTTAGCATTTGTTCTGGCACTGTAAAAACATTAACTACGTTCTCAACTCACACAGCAGTGAAGATGGTAAGCATTTATTCCCTGGGATGGTGGCATGGTTTAGTGGAGAGGGCACTGAATTGAGAGTCAGGAAGCCTGGGTTTTATTTGCAGCTCTGCAACTGAGTTGCTTTTATGACCTTGGGCAACTCATTCCATCTTTCTGCCTCTCAGCCCATGTCTGTCTTGTCTGTTTAGATTGTAAATTATTCAGCACAGGGATTGTCACTGATCATGTGTTTATGCATTTCCAAGCACAATGGGGATAGGTGCTACTGTAATACAAATGGATAAAAATGTACAGATGAGAAGCACAAAATCTAAGTGATTTGACAATGGCCACAGATGTAGTCCATGGGAAAATGAAGATCAGAATATAGCAGTCCCTTTTTCTTAGCCTCTTGCATAATCTACAGATCAACTTTTACAATTGTGGTCAGAGGCCACACTGGCTGCTCAACAGAGTAGCTATTTTAGCTGCAGTCAGGCAATTGTGAGGGAGATGGAGGCAGCACCAGTGCGGTGGTTAGTAGAATGGGGAGTGCAGCCTCCCTGGACTGCAAATGGACATGAGGATCTCACCAATGTTGAGATATCTGTAGCAGTGGTTCTCATGGTGGCGAAAGGTAGCCCTGGGGCTCCTGTAGAGGGGAATGTGAGTAACTTGTGATTTTCAGGAAATATAAGTCACAAGCTTTCCACCCCTCACATTCAGTCTCTATCCATATAAATTGCTTTACATTTTCAAATGGCAAAGGGTTAGAAACTTCACTTTCATATGGAAGCTGATATTTTCATTTGCTAAGCACCCTTAAATAAGCCGGCTCTGGATATACGAAATAGTTCTGTGAACCTGCAGCATGCACCACACATTCCTCCAGCTTTCTCATTAAATAAGAGTTGCAGAAAGTTTACAGTATGCCACACAGATCTGAAAAACAATTCCATTGCTAAAACCCTAACTTAGTTTAAATCCTTTGGATGGTGAACTGGGGAGGTTGTATAGTAAAATCATTGGCTAGACCTGTATGAGAGTCTAGGGTAGGGGCATAAAATAGGTAAGAGGAAAAATAAGTGCCAGTTCGATATACGAGTACATACCAGCCTTCAAGCATTGCTCCTGCCCTTTTCTTTGTGGAATAAATGAAATGACCTTCCAGTTAAAGTATAAAAGATTGGAAAAGACAAAATAGAACAGTGAGACCTTGTTTCCCAGGGTATGTTCAGCATTAGAATTCTGCTCTCACACTCTAGTGAAGAAAAACTGTAGCCTGAACAGAAAACAGCTTAGCATTAAGGCATTCTTGTGTCAAATACTGTAAAAGAAAACAGTTAACAACACAAACTCTCTGCATTCTCATTACAAGCTGTGTGTATAATAGCCTGTCTCTCCTCAAATACCAAACAGGAATTCTTAGTGATCTTTTGTGTTTAGCCTTCCAAGTTGGCAATTCTACCAGGCCTGCCACTAATAACCTGTAACTCCTCCATCATTCCCAGGTATTTTCTGTAGTTTTTGCTTTTATTGTGACTTGAAACTATTTTGTGACTGAATTCTGTTGTTGTTCTGCATACAGAGGGTAATGAAGCATTTTTATTTGCATTTTTTGGTTCTTTCTTTTATTCTCACAGCTTAATGACATTATTGTGAGCACCTCTGGGACTGTTATGCAGAAGTACTTTCTGGAGAAGTTGCTACTTCAGAATAAGCCATTACTTTTTGTTGGTCCCACAGGCACTGGAAAGACAGCTATTACAAACAACTTCCTGCGACATTTACCTCATGAAAAATATGTTATATGTCACATTAACTTATCAGTGCCGATCTCAGCTAATCAGACGCAGGATATCTTCCTAACGAAATTCGAAAGGTACCCAGAGTTTTAATTAAAATTGAGTATGTAACTGTGCTTAGTTTACTCCACAGAGATTACCCACAAAATAATATAAAGCACTCTCCTTCAGTTTCTGACAGAGTAAATGAAAGCTGATTTGTTTCTCCCTGTAATGTTTGTTACTGCGGAAACTACATTTTAATTGTTGTTGACAAACATTCTGATTCATGGGGTGCATAAAATGGAACAGTCTAAAAAGTATATCTATTTAACTTTTTCTTTTCAATTTTGGCTTTAGGAGAATGAATCCAATGCCTGTTCCTGGGTATTCTTCAATCTAAAGCATATTAAAGGGAATCACCAGATTGGGTCTTGACTACTAAGAGAGCCATCTGTTAGGGAAAGATCTGAGCAGTGGGCTATATATGGTACTTGGCAAGACAGAGAGGGCAAAAAGATCAACTGGAAGAATGGCAGCATCCAGGGGATTCTGTCTGGTAAATGGTTAGCTTTCTAGAATCTAAATCATTCATTTTTAATTAATCACATGACAGAGAAACAAGTCAAACACTAATTGGCACCATAAGAGAAAGCTTAGTCTGTATTCTCTGCTATTCAATATGGAGAATTTAGCCAGCCAGTGAGTGCAAAATATGTAACTTTTTATTTGTAAGCACAATACATTAGACTTGTGGGCTCCATCGTGGATACAGATATTAACAACAACCACAAAAAAAGTAGCAAACTAGTACTGAAAGTTCTCAAAATGCAGGGGTGAGCTGTTAAGAATTACATAAATAGCACTTTTGGTGTTAGAACTTATTGTAATAAAATTCAAATGTTCAAGCAAAACAGATCAAGAACCACAGACATGACAAACAGTTGAACTATTTAAAAACAAACATTTCATGCACACATAGTAACAAAAACTGATGTATTATAATGAAAAATATTCTACCATTCATACAAAGGGTTAGTAAATGCCATTAGTGTATTTATTAAAGATGCTCATGAGTCATAATTTTCACCTCTTAATACATTCAAAGATAAAACCATTTGTCCCATGCAATTTTGTTTCATATATTTTTCTTTATGTGTCCAAACTTACACAATCAAAGGTAAAAAGGTAGCCTGTAAATCACATGTGGCAATTGAGCTGACCCGAGGATAACAGAAGCTAAAAGTAAATCTGGACAAAATGTTCTGAATTTAGGTTTTTGACTATATGTTTTATCAAAATTTTGATTCTTCAGTTAACAAAGACTCAAAGAATTTTTCAATAGCACTTCCTTGGGTTTTTTGTTTTGTTTTTGGGGAGCGAGGAACAATTTGCCAGGTATATACCTCTTGTGAATTTTACAATTTTGAAAAAAAATGAAGTTTGAAAAACCAGTAAAATGTTTTGGAAAGAAAACTGACATTTTTATCTTATTTTCAACCAGACAAAAGCAATTGAGGAATATCTAATATGTTATTCCTAAGCTTCTAACAAAAAATGGGTACAATATATCCCTCTGGATTGTAGAATTTCTACATCTGCATAGCTCAGAAAGTTGTATGGCTTTGAAAATGAGGTAGCTCCTTTTCGTCCAGCTAGGATCATGAAGGGGTATGATATATACTGCAGATGAACATAGTGTCTGAGACCTGTATTGACAATCTGCATTGTAATTTTGTATGATATTAGAAACAACTTTTCAAAAACATTTATCTGGTATGAATCAATCTTTTATGTTTGTGTCTGTAAATGCTTTATGAAATTATATCAAAATGTAGTACAGATGTTATGTAGATTCATTTTAGGATTGTTCATCACTGAAGCTTGTAAAAGTAAATAACAAAGAGATTATTCTTGTAAGAAAGGTCATCATTGAATATTTTATTAACTTTTTCACAGTTTAGCATCTGGTACTAAAGCATAAGCCTCACTACATGTCACTTTGTATTTTATGTACAAGTCAACTAAAACTAGTAATGGATTGTAAAAGTTCTAGGCTGGCATGAAACAGCAGCCAAGTGCAGCCCAGCAATGTAGGAAGTTATAGGTCTTATGCATGTATGTTATAGAAGTTAGGTGCTCATTTATGAACCAAGGCAACTTCTTGTAGAGGTGGGAGTTATAATATGTGTTCAGCATTCCAAAGTTAGTTGAGCCATCAACAGAAGGCTGCAGTCAGGAGAGGGTCAGGAGTGTTTTGACTTTAATAGGTTTCAAAAATTAGGAGACACACCCTGAAGTGAAAAGCAACAACCACATAAAGAAAAGCTTCTGAAAGACCCAAGCTGGTCTGATGTGAAACATCTGCAGTCTCCTATTTAGGAATGAGGAACCTGGGACCTGTGTGTGAGGTGCCGGGCTCTCTAAAGGATGAATAAGTCTCTGAGTAAAATTTTAAAAGCCAAACTATTGTGAAGTCCAGAGGAAACAATCATCAGTAGAATCAAGGCAGAAAGGAGCGAGGTAGTGGGAAATGACAGTATGTGGCATTAAAGGCAGACTGGAAGCTTTAGGAGGCTGTGACAGGTGGTACACATCTTTTGTATAACAGATACAGCCAAACGTGCCTCATCAAAGGGGTTCCTAAATTACATACGGTACAAGACAACTTTCTGATCCATAAATAATCCAACTAAAGGACAAACTATCCTGGACCTCATCCAGTGATTCACTCAAATTATTATTTCAATTGAACATCTGACCAAATGACTAAAACTTCCAGGCATTTTATCAATGGACTGACAATGAACACCAGAAATTTGACTATATGCCTGGAGTCACACACTGAATTAATCAGCCAAGCAGATTAAGGTATTAAATGTGTCTACGTATTGCACAATCAAATAGGAGAGAGTCTGTGTAACCAGGAACTCAAAGATTATCCCTTGCTTGGCTAGGAGAGGCAGTAAGAGTACCACATACCTTATTCCTGGCTCAGCTCAGATTGTGACTCACCTTATACTCCCTACTGAAAATTTGGGGCAGGAAGTGGGCAGAGCCATGGCTTTATTCAGTGCCAGATTAAGGAATTTTGGGGCCCAGTGCACAACGGCAATGTGCTCCAAGGGGGTAGGGCGCCACGCAGGGGAAGGGAGAGAGACGTGGTCAGGATCTGCCCCTGGAGTGAGCAGGCCAGGGCCAGGGGTGGGTTGGGTCCTACCTCCAGGAGGTGGGAGACTCGAGAGGGGGCCAATAGGAGAGTGATTCTATTCTGCACTCACCCTGGAGTAGGTCCTGGTTTGCAGGGCTGGGCTGGCTCCCTGCTCTGACCACAGTATGCAGGTGGGGCCCTCCCCTTGTGACACCTTGCCCCCATACTGCGCCTCGTTGTTTTGTGTATGTGTATTTGATTCCTTTCACCCTAAGTGGTGGTTAGAGGGACTTTCTGAGATAGAAGCACTGTGAATGTTATTTAATCTGGTCTGGCTCCACCTCCTTCTCCCCTTGCTAGTTAAAATGGCTGGCTGAGTACTCAGGACACAGTGAGTTGCTCCTCAGAAAGTGCTGAAGTAACTTATTTCCCTCCTCCCCAGAGCAGCTGTGCTCTACCTCTTACATGGGACACATTGTAAAGTTACAAGTAAGCAAGTGAAGCAAATCACTTCACTGCTCAGTCCTGTGATGAGTGAACAGGAGTGCTGAAGAACATTTCTGCTCAGAACAGGAGTGCTGATCAAAGTTCTTCCTACAGCTTTAGGGGATAAAAATGTATGCCTTTCCCTATGCTCCCCTTACCTGGAGGACTATGGAGAGACACGTTTATCCTTCCCAGAACCGCTGTTTCCACCAGAGACATCTCCAAATCTTACTCAGCCTCCACAGTCACAGAGGGCAAAGATGCAGCCTGACAAGAGGTTCCCATTGAAATGAGGCATGAAACTGGAAGCTGGTATTCCAGTGAAGAAGAGGGGTCAGTAGGCAACAGCTCCACCACCACAACCATCAGTCACTGAACATCTGAGAGATGCCAAAAATACCATTTTAAATCCAACCAATTCAAGCTTTGGGTAGGGTCAGTTTTATCTGAGCCTACTCCTGTGGTTTTGATTTGGCATTATATCTGATTCTGATTCCTTCCAAACTGGAAGGAACCTATTTTCCATTTTAGGTTTGGCTGTGACTAAAATGTGAAATTTTAGCCCAAGATGGTGGAAATCATATAAGGATAGCTAATCTTATTTCCACCAGCAAACTGAAATGTGGTCTAGATGAAATTACTATGAGGTGGGGGAATAAATGGTTAAAAAACTGTACTCGAAGAGTAATTCTCAATTGTTCACTGTCATACTAAGAGGAGTTGCCAGCACTTTGGAGGACAGGATTAGAATTCAAAATGACCTTGATAAATAGGAGAGTCGTCTGAAATCAGGATGAAATTCGATAAAGATAAGTGCAAAGTACTTCACTTAGGAAGGAAAAGTCAAATGCACAAAATAAGGAATGTCTGGCTAGGCAGCAGTACTGCTGAAAAGGATCTGTAGGTTAGAGTAGCTCACAAGTTAAATATGAACCAACAATGTGAGGCAGTTGCAAAAAACGCTAATACCATTCTGGAATGCATTAACAGGAGTCACATTCCAGACAGAAAAGAAGGTGCAATCACATCCTTGAGATGCTCACATCAAAGCCTGAATACATTCCAGGTGCAGCTCTAAATACTGCCTCTTCACCCCACCTCCAGTGACAATGAAGCCTCACAGGACCAACCCATTATGGGGGTGGGAGTGTAAAGAAGAAGACATCTGATTCATCCCTCTAGGAGAACGGAAGACCAGAACCATCAAATAAGAAATCAAACTAATTCCCTATTTATCTACAAATCTGTTCAATCTGTCTTTCACCATGGTCTCATTTTCAGTTATTTCACCAAATACTTAAAAGCTTTAGACGTTTAGTCAAATACCCAAGTGAAATGGACATTTGATCATATGACTAAGTAGTTTCATAAAATAACTGTAAAACAATCTTTTTTTTAAAAAAAACTGGGGAGTGGCTGATGAGGAATAATAGGGGAAATTGGCACCATTCTCCATGAGCACCTTTAATTTATCGTAGGAAGGAGCTGGTTCACAGAATACCAATAGTATTAGATTTCAGGAAAACTAATTTTGGGAAATTTAAAAAATCTATCATGTGAAGGGCAAAGTGAGTAGCTAATGAAACTCACCAGTGTGGAAGGAATCTGGGGAGTCTTTAAAGGACACCACTGATAAGGTGCAACAGACTGAAAAAAGAAAAATGCAAGGAGCAGGAAGTGGCGAATATGGTTTCACAGAGACATGTCTCAAATATGGGACATTTTAAATAGGAAATAGAAAAGTAAGAAGGCAACCAAACAACAATATGCAGAGGCTTTTTTAATTTATAAGGGGAAAGGCAGCTAATAATTATATTAAGATTACACTTTATATTAAGGTTCTGATTTATTAATGGGTAGAAAACATTAATAAATTATTGGTACATGATATAAGTGTGTTACAGAGCTGAGTAATGTGTTAGAGATGGTTATAAGCACATCTGCAGAAGGCATTATTGCTGATTATAAACCAAAATTATAAGAAATCTTTTCACCGGTTGAACAGTATAACAATCTATAACAATTAATTAACCATTTGTTAAAAGATATATTAAATCTTTACATACCATTTATGAATGGAAACCTAATATAAAGTGTGACTAACAAAAAACATAATACTTTGCCCATCTATGTGAGGATCCCCATCAGGATATGAGCACCAATAAATTAATACTCAGAATACTCTTGTGAGAAAGGGAAATGTATTATCCTCATTTTACAGAGAGAGGGAAGGTGAATTGGCTATTGTCATGCTGAAAATCCAAGACAAAAGAGGCATATCCTCCCTTTCCTGACTCTCAGTTCCTGGTGTTAGCCATATTCTTCTAGAGTAATGATGAAGTAATCCAGGTGACTAGTGGGTTTGCCACTAGTCCTCACAGAGGATTAATGCCTTGGCCTGTTGGTAGTGAGACACATATTACACTGAAAAAGAAAGAAAGCCATCATCAGAAATACCCTCTTGATATTTCTGCAGTGTTATGTCATCCAACCTCTTTCAGATCAGATCCTGATCGTCCAGTTGAGCTAACAATTCCCCAGAATGGGAAACAACAGCCTAGGATAGAATTTAAATGAATCTATTTACTGGATTCTCTCATTTTGATAATTATATGATGATGAATTAAAAAATAATAAGAGGAAATCATAGCCAGACAGGAATTTGTAATAGAGTTACTTTTTATCTATCATGCTTAAAGGTAATTTCTACCACACAGTGTTTTGTGAGCTTGTTAGCACTTTATCAGTGCTTGCAGAATATGGCAGGCCGAACTGCAGAAGCTACATGATCCCTTAAGACCAATGGGTGTCAGTTACTGTTCCCACATCAAGCAGCACATGTCCTGTGTCTACATGACTGGAGTAGTGTAGGATGACTCAGAGGATGATCTTCCCCTTCCCCCTGCCCTCTCCAGACACACTTTTAGGCAGGAAGACTGAGCTTTTCATGGCCAAGTAGAAATGATTTTCATCATGAAATCAAGCAGGAGATGTTTGCCTAGAAATATAGTCAACTGTTGCCCTTGAATTGCTGTTGTTATGACTCACTTGACAGATTCTGCCAGTTTTTGCTCAAATGAACAAAAGAAAAGCCCTGTATATATCAGATCATTAGCATTTGAGCATTGGCCTTTGGGGATTCTCCCCATTCCTAGTGATGCCTGTGCCATCAGCAGGCAAGCTCAGAACAGGCTGGGGCTGAATACTCACCCTGCCTGTGTCTTACCACTCTCTACCAGGTAGATTAGGGGATGCCCCTTAGTTCCTCCCAATAAATCAAAGATGTGCTGTAAGGCTCTGAAATAGTGGATCCATTCAACCAGTCATCTCAAAGAATCAAAGTTACTATGGTAACCATTCCTTTTTCAGTTTGTCTGCCTGTAAAAAGTATTATTTTTATTTCATTGCAGTATCTTTGAAAATCACTTTTGAGCCTCTCACCTCAGGATCACCAGTTCACACCCAGCCCAGACTGGTAGAGAGCAAAATTATTGCTGTCTTGATGCCTTTTTGATGGCCAATGTGAATATAGTTGGTCTCAGTTCAAGATGCAGTGACAAGTGTCCACATTCTGAAAAATACTAGTACAGTTAGCACCGATTGGCACCCTTATTGGCAGAAGAAATTGGCTAAAGATTTAATGCATGTGAAGAATGTCCACTACTCTCTCACCAGCTGAGGTAACTCCTTGTGGTCAAGGGCAAATGTGGAAGCGTCAGCATTTTCTGCCTATGCTGTTCCTGTCTGGTGAGTAAAGAGATGCTCTCAGTCTCTAGGGCTTTCCATTTGGCACTTTTCAGGGGATATTTTCATTTCGAGTCTCATTTTTGCAAACACACTTTTGCAGCTGCAATTAATTGTGTCACATCTGAGCCCCTGCAATTATCTTTGCCTTCAAAATTTCACCCCGAAAAATGGAGAATGGGTCAGGCCTTAATGAAAATCGGGCCCTTTTTGAGCAGAGCAATAATAAACTATTTTAGAAGAAGTTTAGTAAAAACAAAAGCCATATTAGTGCAATACTGTTAACTGGTAAACATTAGAGAAAGAGGAAGAGACAGCAGTAATCTCTGTGTATTACATTTTAAGGGTTTTGTACGGGGCTTTTCTTTTCTTTTTCTTTGTTGAAAAATCCCTCCATTTGTTACATTTCTTCTTATGCCTGACAAACTGTTATAACCATGTCAAATCATTCATTTGTGATAAAGGAAAGGGTTTTATTTATGCCTCTGAAGTTAGTTGAAAGTCTTAGAAACATGAAATTTGTAACAAGTTCAAAACAGGTGAATTACACTCCAAGTAAGTGTTGGCAGCTCTTTATCTTTTCCTTGTTTTCCATATTTAATTCCACCCTTGAAGTGTGGAATATGCATCATTTCCCCCTCATCTCTCTCTGGTTCACATCAAGTGAAGTGTTTTGAATTAATTATGTTAAATTATTAATAGCTCATGATTTGAAAACATTACAGGATTTGAGTAATGTGGTATCAGGCACCGTATGATAATTCTGTGGTTTTCATTCACTTCCAGTTGATAGGTAAAAATGATGGCTGTATTCCAGAAGCATTGAATTCAGTTCATTGTGAAACTGTGATGACTAGAAGCCATTAAAACCTATTTTACATTTGAAGAAAACCTCATCTTCAAACCTGAGAAGAAAAAAAGAGAAACCTTTTGCAAGTGATTCAGAGGGACTAGAGATTAACCAGAGGGACTAGAGATTGACTAGATCCCTTTGCAGTTCTGGGCACTCTCCATTTCTTCTCCTGCTTATTTCTCCAACACTGACTTCTGTCCTTGCATTATAATGACCCTCCTTCCAGCATGGACAGTATGGACATGGCTATCTTTAGAGCTCCAAATCACTTCTCCAAGTACTAGCCAGAAGGGGTTGTTTGAGTGTGATGAGAAGCTCTCCCTTGCCCACCTTTTTCAACACCCTGTGTCCCCCAAATGTGAGCATAGTATCATTTTGCTGATGACCATAATAGGTTTTCTAGAAATAATACAAGTTCCTACAGAGCATTTAATTAAAATTAGTCCTTATACTGTGTACTGAAATGGAAGGTGTAATATCCCAACCTTTTCCATTTAGGCTGTTGTTTCACAGTGTCACAGGTGTTCTTGTTGTAATCAGGACACAAACTGGCAGAACAGAAGCAATCTGCTCTGTGGTTTCCTCTATTTCAAGTTCTCATAGTCTCGTAATTAGATCGAGTGAATGCAGTTCCTCAGCAGTAACCCGGCACACTGTGATACACTTTGGAGTGAGTCATACCATTAGAACAAAGTTCTTAGCTCAGGGTGCCAAAGTGCCTACTGTCGGTGCAATGCTGCAGTTCATTTGTTATTATCCCTCTTGCTTAATTAATTCCATTTAATGGCAGCAGAATTTTGTTGACACTCTTTAACAAAGGATTTAACTGGAATAGTTTTATTAGCTTGTTTACTTCAGAATGGCTTGCCATCTTTGATTAAACTCCATGTGGATTTATAACTATGTCCGCCCCATGTTTCTGTGACCTTTAAGGCACATCTGATAAAAAATAAAAGGTCATGGATTCCAAAAGGATCGGTTCTAATAATAATGTTAGGCAGGTTCCCCTTAAAATGTGTGTTTTCCTTTTCTTTTTTTTTCCTGCTGTTTCAAACGAAGATGAAAATTAACATGAATAAAATTAATGGTTTAATTTTGCAGGAGAAAGAAGAGGGTTTACAGTGCTCCACTAGGGAAAAGGGCTTTTGTCTTTGTTGATGACCTAAACATGCCTGCCAAGGAGAAATATGGTGCCCAGCCTCCCATTGAACTGCCGCAGCAATGGATTGACCATGGCTACTGGTTTGACAGGTGCAATAAATATTAATTAGTGTGCTTGGCTACAGAGGAGTAATGATATACACTGTTTCTCTGAAGCGTTAAATTGTAGTGTTAGTCTTTTATAATTCTTCATCTTCTCAGTCACAACAGGAAAACATTTTGAGTTACACGATTCCCTGTATAGGAAAAGTAATAAAGGTTTATATGTTGCAGTGAATTACAGCAAACAAAATGCAAGCCTATAGCTGAGAGTGACACAACATGCATTTTCATGTTTTTAAGAAAACACCATTAGTATTTAAGCTGTTACAAAACTGTTAAAAATACATTTTTATTTCTCATTTGTTAAGGACTGAAACTGAAACATTTGTCTTTCAATGAATGATTTCATTTAAGGTTAAAATGTAGTTGAAAACACTTTTCTATTTTGTACCCAGTGTTTAGAGGAGCAGTGTAAAATAGAGCTATGGTTGTTTTTCTTTTTACATGATTTGGTCGAATATTGTTGTTGGAAAGACTTCAGCATCTTTATGTAGATGCATCAAGATGCATCAAGTTATGTAGTTTAAGAGCAAGCCTAGCAAATGTATAAATATTTTTTAAACTCTAGTAGTGGAAAAGTACAAAACAGCCATGGAGGCTCTATTAAGTGCTTTAATGTTAGTCGAAAGGAGCAATGCTTTATACAGAGATTTTTAATGGCTTTTTTAAATGATTTAAATATATATATATGAAGTATGAACAAAACAACTACTATTTACTAGGACAAAGTAGCATTAATTAAAAATTGGTATTTTCTGAATCATTCTTTATCATAGATAACACATACTTAAAGCTTCTCTAGGAACTAATTTGCCAGAATATCATTACAGCCGCTCCCCGATTTACGAAAATCCGAGTTACACAAATCCGCACTTACAGAAAAAGCTCCATAAGCTAGAAATAGGAGGTTTTTGTTGTTGTTGTTGTTTTTTGCGTAATGGTCGGAGATACATTTCCGACTTATGCAAAATTCGAGTTACAGAATGTGTTCCGGAACAGAATGCTTGCGTAAGTTGGAGTGCATCTGTACATGTTTTCATTTATTGAAGATCTTGTATTCTAATGAAATGTTTGAAGTTTTTATTTGTCACGCTTTGCCTGTGTGCTCTTTGCACACCCTAAAATGGAAAGGCCTGAAACTTGGCGTGTGTCTGAGCCTGGCAAGGAACTTCTGCCCTTCCTCTCCACCTCAGTGCAGGTACACAAATGATTTAAATCTTCTAATCTGCTTTTCTGTGATACAACTGCAAAAAATAAAGAGACAACATGATAGTAATTCAGGTAATTTCAAATGTGCTGTTTTCTCCAAGCTATAAAATGCATGCCCAAATTGAAACTGAACTTGCAGTTTACCACATCAGTAGAAGGGGTGCAGTATTTGATACAGATGAGGTACTGCACTTTGAAAATAGTGACTGAGCATATACATTAACGACTTACAAAAATCTTTTCTCTCCCCTCCTCGCATCCCCACTATTTCTAATGAATACAGCACAAGTCCCATTTACTTCAGTCGGAAAATGACACTTTAGCTGTTAGAAACATTCTTGTTATCTGCTGTATAAGCCATAAGCAAGAGTTTTGGGTGAGGTGGATATGAGGCATTAGGCACCAGGCGTGCTGTAAGACTGGTTCTTTTTTTCCTTTTTCTTCTTCTTCCTTATGACAGTCCATAACAAGCGAATATTTGCTGATGCTATCTGACAACATAGCCACAGGAGCAAGCATCTGAGGTATTGCTAGTATCTTCTCACTGCCCAAGAAGGCCATGGTTTTCTAAGGTGGTCAAAGTATTGTTGGCAAAGCCATTAAGAATGCCTGATGGGAGAGATCTGCTGGCACAAGGCCCTGTACTTCATCAGAGTCCAACCTTTTCTATCAGCCCAGTTTCAGTAGCCTTTTTGTCTCTTAATGTCAACTTCCTGACTTCAGAACAAAGAATGTCTGTGCTAGGAATTCTATCACTTGAACATCATGTGCAATACACAAAGACAAACTGGAATTCAATCTTCAGAGTTTCTCTCAAAGGTGACTACAGAATTCCATAACTCCCAGGGATTGTTATTTCCTTCTGCTTGCCTAAATCCTGTATCTGAGAAGGCAAGGTTCTTCCATGAATTGACATCAGGAAGGCAGCCTAGGTCTACCTGGAGAGGACTAGGCTGTCTCAGAAGGTCCTTCAGCCTTCTTTTTTCTTTTCTTTCTTCGATGCAGCAGACAAAAGATATCTACTCTACTATTGCTAAATAGTTCTGTCACTGCAATGGAGAATTCCAACTAAGTAAAAGGTTTACCACCAGTACCACCGCCCTACTGCCCACCCCAGAATCAAGGCATACGCTACAGGATAAATGGTCATCTTGTGTGCTGAAAAGGCCTCCTCAACTGTGGATGAAATATGTAAAGCAGTAACACAATCATTCACCCTTTATGTTACATTACAAGATGGATATATCAGTTTCCTCTGATTTGGAAGGAGAATCATCCATATCTAGTACAGGCCTGACTTTGGAAAGTATAGTCTTCATTGATTGGTAACTTGTAAGTATGTTTATCTTGTCTGTCATTTTTATAGTGTTTTCTCCCTCCCTAAACTACATATTGACCTTATTGTTTACTACTTCCCTGTAGTGAAACCTGGAGACAGAAAAAATGTCTTACCTTTTAGTTTCTATTGTTCTGCAAAGAGTTATCACAAATCTCTGGTTACTGATGGGCACCTCCTGCTGTTTAGGTACTGCAAATTCCACAGTGTAGCCTAAAGGCTGCTCCCAATTTCAGCAGCTGTAGTAGTCCCTTAAGGATCCTTGTGCCAGTTTACGACTGCTGGAGTGCATAGTGCTTTGGCTTGACTTCTTCCTGCTCCCAGCCTGGCCAGGGAACACCCCCAATACCTGGGGCAATGGGAGAAGCAGGTGGTGTATTTCCATCTATGCCAGCCTTACTCCACCTAAAGATGCCTCAAGGAAAGCCCTTGCTGTCATGTTAGAATGGCTCTTTCCCCTTTGTGCTGCCAGAGCAGTGCAAAGGGGCTACAGCCAGTATCTGGTTTCTGGCCCTTGGAATATATCCATCTAGCAGGAAGCTGGGGGCGGGGGGCAGGTCATTTGGTCGTATTCCCCTGACTGAGTGCTCTGATCCATCTGCCTCCACAGCATAAGGAAGGCTGCACCCTCTAGAGAGGATTGTGAATGATCTCTGTATGAGAGAAGAAATTAACGAGCACGGCTCACTTTCCTAGAGATCAAGCTGATATGCCTTTTAATTCCTTTTTTGTCATCTGTTTAAAGTCCACTGAGAACACATGAGGTGCACCTCTATTTGTTTCTCTAGGTTTACTTGTTTGTATCTGTATTTAACACATTTACAATGTCTATTGGGGGTAGGACTCCTAAATATGCTAATGAATGCTTTGAAGAGCACACAAAAACACAAAAGCCGTGCAAAAGCTGGGAGTGGGAGGGGAAACTAAAAGTACTCTTATGAGGGAACAAAGATCTTCATTTGGAACCAGGAAGTCTGATGTGCTGTAATCAAATGCACTGCCAACTTAACACAGGTGTACACCACACGAGTAGTTGAATAAATCTGATTATGAGAGGTATCATCGTGCTCCTGTATTAGCAGTGCATTCATCCTGAAGTTCATTTGTGCACCTGTTATATACTTGGGTCTCTGCATTCTAGCAAGTTTAAGATATTTAAGCAGTTGAGCATCTACATCTAGTAAACCATATGTTACAACGAGGCTATGAGACAGGAAGAGAAAGATGTCAAGATGTGCTCAACTGAGGTAAAGTGCTGAATGTTCTGAGAAGCACAGAATTAGACTTGAGTTGTGTTGATGATAAGGAAAAAATGCTGCCTAGATGCAGGCAGAATGAGATGGGTAATTTTCCAATATCCATGAGAAATGAGGAACTTCCAACACATCTCTGTTTTTTTAATACTAGAAATTAATTTCTTTTCACAAACATTGTTTCTCTCTACAGGGGCATATGCACTTGTATGTTCAAGGATTGTTTTACAGACATAATTCCTGAAGGAAGGATCTATCAAAAAGCTGCATGTTAAATTCCCACCTGAACACAGTCAAGCTTGTCTTCAGTTTGATTGCTTCAAGTAACCAGTCCCCCAGGGTCCAGCCCGCTGAGAGCAGTCTTCCCCCAACTCTTTAAACCTGGGTCTCTTCATTTCCATGGTCCCACTGAAACACTATAGTCTTGGAAGGAGGCGATGATCCCTGTGATAGTCCAACCCCAATCTCTAAAGTGCTTTTATTGAATATGACCTAGATTTTGATTTCTGATCCAAAAGCAGTGGAGTTTGCAAAACAAAGGTAAAGATGTGTCCACCTTGGCTTTTGCTGCTTGTGGGACTGGTTGGTGCTGCATGCCACACCAATTACAACCTTTTTTGAAAAGGTCATATTCCACTCTAGGTGTAGAGTGTGTTGTGGTGGCTCAGGCCTGGAAAAGACACAAAGATGGGTCACAGTCCTCATCTGAGAGGAGACGTTTGTTGGTCATTCAAAGTTGGAAAAAAGCTTTCCTAACCATTCTGGCAATCTGCATCCAGGAATCCAGCATGATCACACAACACTGACAACCTCATCATAGACAAGGGACTGGATTCTTGCAAGTTCTTCAAAGTATTTTCTCCTTCCTACAAACATCACTTGCATCTTTCCTGGGTTTTAGCTTGACCCAACTGTTCTTCATCCATCAGCTTCTTTCTTCCAGGCATGGAACACTTTCGTGACGGCTGTATCAGAGAAAAAGGAGATCTACAGTATTTGGTACTCTGCATGTAGATGGCAAATGCTGAGTCTGTAGTTTCTCATGATTATTCATGTAGATATTAAAGAGGAGGGGAGAGAGAATTGAGCCACGTGGAAGAAATCCACATTATAGTGGCCATAGTGTCAAGGAGCAGGTAGTCTGTTGGCACCTTAAAGACTAAGGCCAGGTCTACACTGTGCGTGGGAGGTCGACCTAAGATACGCAACTTCAGCTACGCAAATAGCATAGCTGAAGTAGAAGTATCTTAGGTTGACTTACCTTGGCATCCTCACAGCGGCAAGTCAACCGCTGTCGCTCCCCCATCGACTCCTCTTCTGCCTCTCTAAGCGGTAGAGTTCCAGAGTCGACAGGGAGAGTGCTCGGAGATCGATTTATCATGTCTACACTAGACACCATAAATCAATCCCTGATAAATCAATCACTACCTGCCGATCTGGCGGCTAGTGTAGATGTGGCCCAACAGATTTATTTGGGCATAAATTTTTGTGGGTAAAAACTCCCCCACTTCTTCAGATGCACTTCAGAAGAAGTAGGGGGTTTTATCTATGAAAGCTCATGCCCAAATAAATCTGTTAGTTTTTAAGGTGCCACCGGACTCATCGTTGTTTTTGTGGATACAGACTAACACAGTTACCCCTCTAATATAAGGAGCAGGTGCTGATCTCAGCTTCCTGGGATCTGTATCATAGGAATGAGAAGATATCGCTGAGTGCTATCACATTTACTCTCATTCACACTGATCATGTCCAAAATTAGAATCTTGTTGGTCCCTTGTTCTATAACACATTTTAAAAAATGATGGGCTTCAGTGCCTTCCTTTCCAGAATCGTGTATCCTGGGGTAATTGAACTTCTAGGAATCTGACAGAGATGTTAACCCAACGTTTGCTGCTGGGTCCTCATTTACATGTAAGAGACTGAAAAATCCTGGCTTTCCCTCCACATGTGGGAATCATTGCAGCAGGTCTGGAACCTTGTTACTCTGCACAGCTGTATTCTGAGAAGATATATATGTTTGCACACACCTGGTGTTATTTTGCTGTTTATTTAAGTAAACAAAAAACATTACGTAAATGGGAAAACCTAGGGGGAAATTGATGAATTTACCTTCCTCTACTTTTTACCTATTCATGTCTTCATCATCTCTCTCTCTTTCTTTTCCTTCCCTACATATTTAAAAAATTCTTCAAGTTCTTTTTGAAGAATGAAAAACTTCTTGTATTTTGTCAGTTTTATGCATAAAATTGTGTAACATTCTACAGCTAGATATATCTACATGTCATCAGCACTGTATGACCAAAAAAGTCAGAGGCTGTTATATTTAGATTCAGTAGCAAAGAAGATAGATGCAGGGGGACGTAGATGCAGATGTCTGCTGTGGTGACTTTATTGTTCTGGCAACAAACAGGAGCAAATGGAAGTGAGGATCTGCACTGAGCACAGAGTGCCCAACCATTTAAAGGAACAGGACATCACATAGATCACTACTGAACTTGACCTGGAGACTTCCCTCTCAAAGAATACACACACACGCACACCCCATGGAAATCAAAGTTGGTGAAGCACTAAAATATTTTGGCAGCACATAAGACTGCATAACACACTACATCATTTATTATTTCTTCACACAGTAGAACTAATCATGAGATTATAAAGTTAAATTTATGTATATCATATTTTGAAAACTATCAAAGCCAGCTGTGTGGGCTGTTTATACTTGATCTATTAATGAAAGAGCCCACTTGGCAGGCACAAAATCAAAAAAAAAAAAAAAGAATATGTCACAAGCCTTTCTTTATGCTGATTTTTGGGAAAGTATTTAGCAGTTTCCTTTAATTTTCATAGGTTTAATTTTTCTTTTTATCCTCCATCATCTGACATACCATTTTAGAAGGTTGAGGAAGAAAAAGTTAAGTTTATGTAATTCCCCAGTGCTGTGGGATCCTTTCTTATAAAGAACAGTTTGAGTTGCACAAGGTATGAGGAGGGGAAAATTAAGGTCCTGCCCTAGCCATCCCACAATTCAGAATGTACTTGGTTGCATTGATTTCTACCTTACAACTGCACTAGTGAACTCTGTACATTAAATATACAATACATGTCTTGCAAAATGGACTAATGCTTTTCTCCTGGCATTCACAAATCAGAGGGATGACATATCTTCCCTCTAAGGTAAGATGCTTCAAGGATAAACCATCATCACTCCACTGTCCATTGTTACATTGAGTATACATTCCATACAGTATTTTTCAAAATAAAAGGGGAAAACATTGGGTTTCCAGAGTCTTACTTCTATTTACACAGCTTCCATGCTCAAAGGTCCTTCTCAAGCCCCAGAAGGCTGGACGAAAGTCTCTTCAGACCCTCTCACTGGTCAGTCTTCAGTTGGCTAATGTGCATTTTTCGACAGTTACATGAGTTGCTCCTCTCTCACAGATGCTGCCTCTAGTCTAGCGGTATGTCTACACTGCAGCTGGGAGCAAGACTCCCAGCCTGGGTGGACAGGGTCATGCTAGCAGGGCTTGAGCTAGTGTGCTAGAAATAGCAGTAAAGATGGAATACAGGCGGAGGCTCAGGTTGGCCACCCAGACTCTGAGTGTGGGTGACTAGCTCAAGCCTCTGCCAGTGCAGCAAACTCCATGCTGCTATTTTTAGCACACTAGGCTAACATGAGTCTGTCTTTCTAAACTGGGTGGCTTGCTCTCACCTGGGGACCTTAGGCCCTTCTACCTAGGGGAATGAGGGATCAAGCTTGGAAACCAAAGATCACACTCCTATTTCTCTCTCTCTTTCTCTTTCACAGCCTACTGTTTTCCAGAATATTGTATGCCAGCACTCCTGAAATGTTATATAGTTACTTCTCACCACTTTGAAACACCCCTTGCCATTTGGAAACATTTTAAAACACGGTTTCTTCCAGTTCACAAATGATGGTATGGCATTAAACATGCTCTTTTAACCAGGGAAGTGTTATTTTTGAAATGATATGGTAGGAAGAGTCGCCGAACATTTCAGGAGTACTGCTACTCTTACGTTTACATCAGTACTCCTGAAAAATAACACAGTTTAACACATTATTTTCCTTTTCAACCCAAGAGTCAGAAGCAGATCTATAGACTTGTCCTCTCCCACAACAATTTTTGTTCTGTCACTGGCTAGATCAAGCATGAGTGATAAGGTCCTTACTAGAGCTGCTTGAAATGTTTTTGAAAAATCTTCCAAGCCAAAAATAGAGTTTCATCCAAAAGTATTCAGGGAGAATTTTTTTTTAAATGAATTACTTTGAATTTTTGATTGTTTTGTTTCAAAATTTCATTTTGCCTTGTTTCAAATTGAAAACGGGAAATATTTCAAATATTCAAACTTCCAAATGTCCATTTCCCCCACTTTTTCCTAGGGGGTGAAATAACAAAATGAAAAATGTCCAGCGTTTGTTCCCTCCCTCTTACTCCCCTGCTTTTTCCACTCTGTAATTTTTCAAAACTTCTTAAACTCTGTAAAAGCTACGGAATGGGAAAAGGAAAAGTGAAACACTGTACCTTTGCCCCTCTGTAACTTTTTCAAAAGTGCAGAAGGTTTTGAAAATCTGGCATGGAAAAAGGAATAAAAAACAAAAATGTACAGCCAGAAAAAGTGGGCGGGGGGGAAAGCCAGTCACCAGCTATCATGCATTTTATTGCACTCAGTGGTGGAAAAAGGCAAGGAAATCAAAAATCCAAAATTAAAAAAAAAAAAACTTCAAAAAATGAATGAAACAAAAATTTCAGTTTGACTTGAAACGAAAATGTCTATTCATTTCATTCCGTATTTTTTCCTTTAAAAAGATTTAAATGTTTCTTGGAAAAACTAGGTGTCTGGACAAATTCTAGCTATTAGGGACCTAGACTGTCACTAAAGAAAATGGTAGAGCTCTGTCGTTGTGGCCACGCAGCTAAAGGCTTCACTGCCCCTTTCTGGTTGCAGTGACTAACACACCTGCTTGGAGGGGCTGTGCAATGGACCTAATTGATGGCATCATTACACGGCGCTGTGTTTCCGGTCACAATCTCTCCCCTGCTTTTTCTGTGCCTGAATGGACCTCTGCAGTTTTCTAATGCTAACAGCAAGCAGATAAAAAACTGAACCAACAGAGAGAATGATCTGGTCCATTCACACTTGCTGCTTTTGAGAGTCCCAGATAGCTTCCATGTTCCCCTCCTCCTCATCCCCAGGAGGAAGAGAATAAATGTTGAGGAGCAGTAGAACTTTCCCATATTGTGATCCATTCTGTACCTATGTCCATAGCACATTTCAGGTTGAAATTTACCAGATTTGAGTAAAATGAATTTTGAGATCTGAGAGACTGCTGCTGTGAGGCATGGTGAGAATTAAAGATGAATGTAGCCATGCACAGCGGGAGAGGAAATAGACAACAAGCCTGGTTGGTAATGCTCTCGTGCCTTGTTGAAATATAATAAAACAAAACAACCCCAATGAGAGAAGAGTATTTATTTTTCAGAGACAAAAGGAGAATCCCAGAAAGCCTCAATAAACAAAGTAGGACTGAAGCTCTGCTGTGCTAAGCCTGAGTAATTGTGCTGAAATCAGTGTTGTGAGGGCACAAAAGTGAAGTTAGGGAGTGGAGAATCAGGCCGCAGTGTGTGAACAAAGGGAAAGGCACCTGATCATTGTGTGTAAATACGCAGTATATATTGAATGTATTGACTGTTCCCTCCCCTCCCCAATCCATACTTGCTCTTTCCTCACACTGCCAAATTGAACATGATGGCCTCTGGAGGATAAATGCTGCCTTGGAGGGCTCTTGCACAGATCACGGCATCTTGCTGTTGAGGGTTGTTTATTTGGAAGGAGACGAGATATGGAAGCAGCAATTTATTCTTTCAACATTTTTCACTGATTGATAGTTCAGGGATTTGCCTTATTCCAGTAATTTCTTTGAGAATGTAAATCTTAATTTGCTACTCCTTAAATGCTTAACTAAACTCCAAGGACAGTGATTTTAAACTTAAAAATTTAGAATGACAATAAGGCATCTATTTGCCTTAGAAAAGAGCTCTTTCTGACAGCATCAGAGGCTTCGGATGGAGACAGATTAATAAGGAATTGAAAAGCTTCCCCACCACCTCCCCCTACCCCCCTTCATTTGCAATAAACATTATAGCCCGGCCTTATTTTGTGGATATAGCTTTATCATGCTTTCTGAGGTGCATTTAGTACCACTAGGATACCATGGTGTGTTTTATATTAGCTATTAAACAGGACACATGGAGGGAAAGAGGACGAATTTGTTCAGTTTTGGTAATTACACAAAAAAGCCCTTTTAAGTTGTTTTTGTTTTAGATGCAGGAAAGATACTGGTGTGCTACAAGTCAAGGACACATTCATGGTTGTAGCTATGGCCCCCCCTGGTGGTGGAACACATGAAGTAACTGCAAAAAAACCAGGAGTACTTGTGGCACCTTGGAGACTAACTAATTTATTTAAGCATAAGCTTTCATAGGCTACAGCCCACTTCATCGGATGCATAGAAAGGAACATATAGCAGGAATATATATATGAATATAATATATATATACACACATACAGAGAATATGAAAAGGTGGAAGTTGTCATACGAATTCTAAGAGGCTATTTAATTAAGATGAGCAGGAGAAAAAAAACTTTTGTAGTGATAATCAAGATGACCTATTATCAGACAGTTGACAACAGGTGTGAGGATACTTAACATGGGGAAATAGTAACTCTGGTTTCTCTTATTTCAGTGTAATCTCCATAGATACCTTTACTAGTGAAGCTGGAAGATGATCTTCACAGCTAGAAGTTGATTGGGATTTTAACCAGGACTTTGACCCGTCTCCGAACTGATATTCATGAGTAAGACCTAGCAACTTTTCTGTTGTGTTCTATTCCAATATTTTCAATAGTATGCGCCATGCCCTCAAGTTAGCACTCATCTCCTACTGAAGTCAGTGGCAGTTGTGCCTCTTCCTATGGGGGTAGAAAATAGTGCTATGGTGGTAATATTTATCAAGAAAGTAAAAACTTCTATTTATACATTAAACTAAATGCTCTGTGGTTTTCAGCTATATACGTCATTCATCAGACATTTCCTGCAGTTACACAAAGGAGTTGCCAGACTGGGTCAAACCCAAAGTTCATTTAGTTCAGTATCTTGTCTTTGACAGTGGCTAGTAACAGGTACTTCAGAGGAAGATGTAAGAGCCCCATAGCAGGCAGCTATGTAGAGATGACCCGTATCTGCCAATAAAGGGGAGGCAGAGTGAGGCAGTGGCTTCGGCAGATGTTACTGAGCATGTTCAGTACAAGCCAAGCAGTAAATCTGGGAGGAGTGGGATATGACCCCACGTGCCGCCCCCATGTATTGCCTCTGCAGTTATGGAATAATCTGCACCCACATTAGGGTTCATCTTGATCTCTAATAGTTAGACATTGGGATTGTCCCTGAAGCACAGAGTTCAATACACTGTCCAAAATTGGCATTGACATTAATTATAACAACGTTGGATTTCTCCTTATTTATATAAATCTCCAACCCCTTTTTGAGCTACTAATTTAAATAGAAAAAAGCATTCTTTTATAACTGTTTAAATAAATACTACTTATTAATGTTCAGTCATGAGGAAACAGCAAACTTTGAAGCATGCCCTATATTCAAGAAGGTAGTTTCTCTCTCAGTTCTTACTTTCTGATTTGGGGCAGAAATAAAATTGGCCTATGAGGATGGGAATTTTTGATAGATTTCTATGTAACACATTTTCCAGTTACTTTACTACTCAGAGTTCATTTTCCTTCAGTCAAGTAGCCATTCTCTTATCCTCCTGGAAATGTTGGGAATGACTTAACAAGATGTGAGCTGGCACAAAGGGAAATGGTTGTACATAGGAGATAGAACCTGACACTGAGGAAAGATTTCAACAAGACAAGAAGTAAAAGCAGATTCTGAAATAATGTATGGCTTCAATAAAAAATAAGGAAGCTAGCCCTAAGTAAGGAATAACTTTATACAGAGAGAGATGAAGTTGAGAACGACTTCTAATAAGAGAGACACTGAGGCAGATACAGAGTAAGGCATAACTTTAATAAAGAAGAGAGGCAGTAAGAAGAGTAGGGGATATTTTAAGTGGTCCGTTCAGGTTGACAGAAGTGTCGAGAATGGACTCAGATGGGAATACAGCTTGTGTAGCCTTTTCAGTAAGATCATATGGGGTGGAAAAAACAGCTATAAATAGCTGAGCGAAGAGCCCTGGCCAAGCCCTCAGGACAAGCCGCTAGCACCAGAACCCCACCAAGAAGAGGTATCCAGAGGTGAAAATATGAAATGGTGTTAAATTATCAAATACTGTGTAGTAAAGAATGCCTATAGTTAATTGGAGCAAGCAGATCTTGTTTTTCTTTATTTTACATTATGTGCATTTAGTAGTGGATCGAATTTGTCCTAAGCTCCCTCCTGTTGCTATTTCAAATTATTATGTTTGACAACCCAGAGGACTATTTTGTTGCTTTTGCTATCACTAGGCTAGTCTGAGTTATATTCTTTTTCTGTACTTTACATACAAGATAACACTGTTTTCCAAATACATGGCCCCTAATATATTTAGCTGGCAACAGAGTATCAGGTAAAGTCATTATCAAAGAGTTAACAAACAAGGCTTCCTTGCAATGGAGAACTGCATTAGTTCTGAAATATCAGGTTTGCTATTTACTGAGGATTTCAACATTCTGTGGAAAGTCTGTTCATCATGGTTTTTCAAAAGTCAAGTCTCATCTCTGTAAATATAATAGTCTCTCTCTGTTCTCATGTCATAACAGAGCAAAGAGGGCACAACAGAATTTCACTTCCTTCATCCACATTCCAGCAATATGAATCATATGGATATGGTGACCCTAGATGGGACATCATTGCCTTCTGAGCACCCCAGTGTGGCGTGTGGCCCTGCTGTGGCCTGCCTCAGACATTTTTACTCAGGCTGGAGTAAGTCCCCTTGTTGGGTTTCAGAGCCTGGGCTCCAGCCCAAGTAGGAATCTCAACACTGCTATTTTTAGCCTTGTGGTGTGAGTCCTACAAGCATGAGTCAGTTGACTCAGGCTCTGAGATTCGCTGCCATGGGGTAGGGGAGGGGTGGGGTTTTTTTTGCAGCGCAGACATACCTTTAAGTAGCCCACACAAGAAGAAGCCAAACACTTGACTTTCCAGCTGTATATCTCCCTTTAATAAAACCTTCTGAAAGGAGCACTTGTACAATGGAGTAAAGGCTCACATAAAATTGAAAAGTCCCCCAAAAAAGTTTCTAGGCTCCAGCAGCAGCAGTTGCTTCGGTTGTAAGGCCCCAGGCTTCTCCACTGCCTGGATTGCTTTTGCAGTCTTCCTTTTGCTTGTTGGGGGTCTCTCCCAAGTCTCCCTGCCAGGAGAGTCTTTGCCTACTTCAGACTCCCTGAGAGCTCCTCTCTGAAGGCTTCCTTTCTGCATAGGAGCTTTCTCAACTAAGCCTCTCCTCAGGTTAGTCCTGCACTATAAACTTATATCATTATAACTATGTTGCTGAGGGGTGTGAAAAATCCACACCCATGAGTGATGCAGTTATAATGACCGAACCTCCAGTGTAGACAGTGCTTCTCCCATCAACATGGAGGTGGACTGATTATGTCGTCAGGAGAAGCTCTCCCCCGCAGTGTAGTAGCACCTTCACTGAAGCACAACAGCGGCACCGCTGCACGCATGAATCTGAGCCGCTGCTGTGTTTTACGTGTAGACCTGCCCTAAGTCTTTGATTAGGCTCAGCTTCTGCTTACTTAACTAACTGCCTTCCAGCTACTTAGATAGTTAACAGTCCCCAGGTAAATGTGAGATGGCTCATTCCCTTCACTGGAGCCTGTCACCCGCACACTAGGTGTCTGACTCCCTTAAAGGGCCAGACTGTGACAGTGACCTACATATCTGATCAATTTTAGGAAATTTAGCTTGATTCTGCAGTGGCTTAGTGTTCTTTCCATGGAAATAAATAAATAAAAAGCCTCCACAAATAGTGGTCAGATAAATCAAAGATTTTAACTCTGTAAGTCTAATCCTGTGTTTGTATTTCATTTATCATAAGGTATTAGGAAAGATCAAATTCTTCAGTTGCATAAGAAACTGAACTGGCTCAGTATTTCTCCCTTTTGAATTCAATTTGTGCACAGATTCTTTTGTAATTGTATGGCTACATTGAAGCTGTTATTCCCGTTAGAACAGAATCACATTTTTTGGCTTTTGAGCCTCTCTGAGCTGTATGCAAATCTTTGGGTAGAGAAGTAATGTAAAATGAACATAGTACTTAGCATTAGATCAATCTCCAGCAATATTATGACATATTTGGCCTGAAACATCTTTCATTTACACCATTTAAACACCACGGTAACTCTTTTTGATGTCAGTGGATCTACACCCGATTTACACCAGGGTAAATGAGTGAAACTCAGTCTCAATAGATACAGTAAAATAAACGGTCATATTTTATTAAGAAATACAAAGAAAATGATAAGGCTTGTTTCTGTGTTGTCCCCACATCCACAAGCAATAGGACCGTCTTGATCAGGACGTAATTTTGACTTGTGCTACAGTCGCAATATTCTGCTGAGGGATGTCTTCTGGATTTTAAACAAATTCAGCATAAAGTTGTTGCAGAATGAATACAATAAAGCCTACAACATGAAACGTTGTGCTTCACTGATGCCATCCAGACAACAGAGGAAGCGCTAGTTAATTAACAGATCCTATTTCCAGAGCTACCTATGTTTCTGCAGGTACACAGACAAGGAAGTGGTTATAGGTAAGCTATACTGGCCTTTGAAGTGGCACAAAATCCAAACTGGTGAGGAATCATTTGCAAGCTTGTGAATGGATTTAAAAAAAATGCAGAGTAGAAAATAAAAATGTGAAATGATAGACATTAAGACAAAAGAAGACTCCCGTGGTAGAATCCACTTTCAAGGTTCAGCTGCTGTTCGTAAGCAAGCAGAGCCCCTTGAGTCAGTTGCAACCATGTATTCAATCTGGGGCCATCTGTTACACTATTTATTAGAGCTGGTCAAAATCAATTCTTTGCTAATAATTTTGGTTAAGAATTTTGGCAGTTTTTCAGCAAATAGTAATTTGCAAATATTAATTTCCCCCCATTATCTCACCAGCCACATTCTTATCTGAATGGTGATGTGACAGCAATAAGAAGTTTGAATCTCGTAACAAAAAAACTTTGCAAGCTTTTGTGTTTTCTTCTAACAAATGCATCTATTGTTTTTTGGCAGGAGCTTGAGCTCACGGATTCGTTTGCCTTTCATACTTAGTAGAAGTTCAACTTTACTTGACTATTTGCACCTGAAAACATACATCAGGTTAATTCTTTCCTTGTTTATGAAAGGAAGATGAAGCATTACAACCAATGAACTTTTTAATTTGATACAGTGGTAATGGTCTGTATTACCAAGTGGGAGACCTGCTTTGTTTCCTGATACCAGTCTGTGGCACTCTGAGGACTGAATCTGGAACCCTAGATTAAATAGCATGTCCCTCCATGAGTAGTTCCATTGAAATCAGTGTTGATGTTGCAGACAATGGCCCCAGTACTGGAAGGAAAACTATGGTGGCAGACCCCATTCACTTAAGCAGGTTGCTGTATGAGCACATACCTCCAGCTACATAATTCACCATGCAGGATGGGGGCCTAAGACACTACTCGAACTAAATAAGAAAGGCAAAATCAGGCTCCTGGTAGGGCCACAGACTGTGGCAGACACCCGTCCCTAAGAAAGGCCCATGGGGGTGGGATGTGATTTGGCATCTCTCAATAGAGATTTCCTCCAGCTGATTAAAGAGGCACATGAATGGCTTCCCTGGTGTGTCCTGTCTAATATTTCCTGGCTAGAAAGCTGGTAGAGATTTAAAGGTGAGGGGTTAGGGCCTGTCAAGAAATACAGAGAGAAATTTAAAGCTTTATGTTAAGGCATTAAATATTGCTATGGGGCTGTTCCAACAGCCCTCCTGAAAGAGATGGGCACTGAATAAAAATGTTTAAAAAAGATAAAGGAATCAAAACTAAATGGTTTTTTCCTTTTATTGTTTGCTTCTTCATATCAAACCTTTTTTGTTCACATCCAGGACCAATTCATTGTTTGGTCAAATCCTGTAGATGCTCTGACTTGATTGTCCGGAAACATGATCAAAGGACAGCCATTTATTACTGTGAGAGGTTTCCTTTTAAATAATTTTTTCACTCTCTTTGGTAGTCCAAGGACACAGGAAGTATAGGCAGTGCCCAAGTTTACTTTATCTCCAAAGTCTTTCTAAGAGCCAGGCATCTTCATAAACAAGATACAATTGAACGCCTGAATGACAAGTGTTTTTTTCCGGTATGGAGCAGCTGTTTGATTTCAGGGTCACACTGATAAACCTGAGTTTCAATGTGATACTTTTATACATATTCATTTTGGAAGGGGGAGGGGATCCTTTTGCTGTACGTTATTATTTTGTTTTTCTAATTCTAATTTTGTTTCCCCTCTGCTAACAGATTTTCTGGTGTGGGTCACAATGGAAGGGGACAGCCAAGCTGTGACGACATTTTTATGTACACCACTTACATCTCACTACATTTTGAATCCAAAGAAATTTCCATGTGTCATCCAGGTAACATTATCACTGTGAAATAGCTATGTAAATATAAAAGTGTGTTCCCAAGCAAAACACTGGGCTAAGGCTAACATTAAGAAAGCTCCAGCAACTTCACAGAGGGAAAAACTCACAGAGAAAAAGATCCAGGACCAGATTCTCGGCTGAGACAAGTTATACTAGATGCAGCTGAGGTAAGTAGGAGGGAAAGAAAGCTTGTTCTAAGGCACCTTTCTGCTCCCCTGTTCCTGAGCCAGTGACAAACTGAAAATAATTTGAAACAGTGTAGGGGCTGTTTTAAATTATGGCAGCTGCAGTTAGGGTGAGTTGACAGCAAATGTGAAATATTTTTCACATATGGGATGGAGGGGGGGAGTAATAGACCATATATAAGAAAAAGACCCCAAAATCAGGACTGTCCCTATAAAAATCAGGACATCTGGTCACCCTATCTGCAGCAGTACCTCAGGTGCCCCCTTCCTATCCGAACGTGGCCCCTACATTGGGAGGAGGATTCCTGAGGGAATCCTTGACTGCCCCTTAGAGCAGCTTTCCACTTACTTTGCACTGATGAGACAGTATAAAGCAGGCAAAGTCAGGGACAAGAATCTGGCATATAGTTTATGTATCAAAACATTAGAAATCAAGAAAATTATAAGTCGGGGTTAAACTGAAACAAAACACCTGACAATGAAAACTCAAATGACCGAAACTCTGGCCCTGTGCTTAAGCCAACCTCCAAACTTCCAGTGAGCATAACCTTTTGTACCATCTTTGTAAGATGTGATCTTACATAAATTCATTTGCAATGTGAAGAATGGGTTTTCTGTAGGACTTTAAGAAATCCAGTCATAGGATGCAAACATCTTAAATTCCAAAAAGCTGCAGTATTTAAACAGTTTATGTACTTTCACAGCTGTGACCTGATACTTAAGGAATTTGAAGGATGCATATTTCTTGAAAAGCCCATGGCACTGCTGCATTAGTTAGGAAACATACAGAGGGGTCAGTAGATGCTCCCGAGTGCACGCACAAACTAACAGGGCTTTACTCAGTGTTCCTAATGCACTTGCAAAGTTCTTTTAAGAATAGGAATCACCCTGCTTCCCACGGCCGATCTCATGACCAAATCTGGAGTTTCCCAACCACGCTGTTCATGAGTTATGACCAGGGCTTTGTGTACAGTGTGATCATGTATCTGTGTAACTAGTCTAAGTATTTTCCTTTCTGCAATGATGCCCCATGAATCTCTTTGTGTGCCACATGAATGGCTAGTCTGGGGGGTTTGGCACACACCTACACATTAGAGACTGAATATTTTTGTTTGTCACGAGTACCTCTGAACTCTACTTTTCCAAGAGGCAATGGAAAGTTTTTGATCAGCCTGACAACCATGTATTTAAGTATAAAAATCTATTTCATGAAAGGAGACAGTATAGACTGAAGAATTACCATACCTGTACACCATCCAATCTTGACACTGGCTCATGCAGATGCACAAGTGGATAAAATGGCATCATTTTTCACTTGTTTCTAAAGGTTTTGAGTCATGTTTCTTGGGATTTGCTTTGACATGCTGAACGCCACCAGCATACCGGTGTAATTATTGTACAGGTTATCGATTCTGAAAGATTCATATTCTCTGCTATTTTTTTATTGATTGGTTTGGGGGTGATTTTACTGAAGGCAGAACAAGCACCTTGAGCTATTGAAGGAGCACAAAAATAACTGTGACTCCAGATACACAAAGTCTATTGGATTCTTTGTGATAGACTTGTAGATACTCAAGCCTTGTAGGCAGAGACCTTTTCTTCCAGACTTGTGAAGGTGATGATGAAAAAAAAATCTAGCTAAAATGGAAGGCAATTTTGGAAAGCTTTCCAGTTTTAGTAATAAAAATATTTTGAAAGAAGCATTGACCCTTCTTTGATTTTTTCCCCTCCCCTTGATGAGCCCAAAATATGCTAAGGGAATTCTGCTTTTGGAAGGTACTGTGTACAGCACAAAGACAAAACTGTTATTGTTAGAGAGGAAGTGAGGTGTTCAGTATTGATGTCTATAAACATAATTACACTTTGTGAGTCTACATAAGTGAGTACCATGTAACCTGCTCTTTGGTTGGTAAAGCAGGAATAATCGTCCATTCATTCACCCTCTAATGATATGGTGGACCGTACACGTTTGACAGTATATGGTACTTGCCACCATGTGCATTCATTTTAAATGGTCAACAGTTACCAGCAAGCAAAAGAAAATTGCTTCCCCGCAATCCTTGTCCTAAGGGGGTAATAATAGATTTCTACTCTTGGGTCTGCTCTTCTGCATGTGAAAGGATCAGAATGTCCCGAGCTCAGTGACTGGATTATTAAATCACCTCCCCTGCTCAAGAGCAGTAGTTCACAACCATCTCCACTGCCAATTCCTTTTTTCAAGTAAGGCCAATAACATAAAACAAATCCCTGGCTCTGCAAGGTGGGAGACGTGGTGTGCAGTGGTTAAAGTAAATTTGTATAGGAGGGAGAGATCACTGGTTTTCAAATGGTCATTGGGATAGAGCTTAACATCCTGCAATGATGGAGCATTGCATTTTTTGTGGTGGCGAGATTCAGTGTGAGGAAGAGAATGATAATGTGAGAAAAAAATGTATCTGAAGCGAATTCATACCCGCAAGCAAGCCGAAAGCCAACAAAGGAAAGTGAGTATGTGCAGTTTGCATAGATCCAGAGGGGCACACAATGATGAACAGGTAATGATGGAACATCAGAATTGGGTCCCAGAAAATGACGAAGAACCTGCTACAGTTTCCTGAATTTTAGTGATTTCACAACTTTTAAGAAAGAGATTGTTTTTAAAAAAGTAAGCTGACCTAGTATTTAAATATAACTCACTAGTGGCAAACTATGTGCTATTTAAACATATAAACAAACATGCCCTGAAGCTACCAGGCCTCAAACATACACACATTTCCCGCCAAGCATGCTCACTGGAACAAAAAACAGCATTAACAATTAAAAAGCCCTTAAAATAACAGTGGGATATCCCGCTCCTACCCCTAAGAATTTTGAACCCCTGTGCTTATGTCCTATCCACAGTGAAGTCTCTTAAGCTGCCTCATGCCCCCACCTTGCTTTCTCTATGATTTACTTTCCTTCCCACTTCCTCCACTCTCATTCCCCTTCCTACTCCATTTTCTCCTCCCTCTTCTGCCCTCTCGGGATATTTGAAGCCAAACCCAGCAACTCTCTTTATCAGCACTGGTTTGGTTTCGGTTGCTTTCTTGTATGGGCATATCAGTAGAATGGAAGACCAACAAATTCCAAAGCCTATGTTCCAAGGAATGCCACTATATGGCTCGCAATCACGTGGGCACCGAAACTTCAGTGGTGCAATAGAATTGCTAATGATGGACATAAACTAAGAACTAGAAACCTACCACAACCATTCAACACAAGAGGCAGTAAAACATTAAGGTAGGCACAGCCACATACAAAGGCAAACACCAGGGTGTACAACAGGCTTAGCTGTGCCCTGGACTCTGTGATCTGGCTTAAAGGGAATGGAGTAGCTGAGGGATGGGAGCTAGTGGAAGTGGAGGCCTTTAAAAATCCCATGCTGGCATCAAGGGCCTCTGAAGCATATGTAATACTAAAAAATGCTCAATCTCCATATGATGGGTTGGATCCCAGAAACCCCTTGGGGCTTCCAAATGATGTGCCAAGACTACTTATGCCCCTCTTTTCCTGCCCTGGAAGCTTGGTACTTCAGTGCCCTGCCTTGTTTGAGTCAGACTCGCTAGCCTGCTGCAAATCCAGACCCAGGTCTGAACCACGTCCCCTAACAGCTGTTGGCTTAATTGAAAGCAGCTAAAGAGGTGCCAACTCTCAATGGGGTCCAAACCCCAAATGCATCTGTTTCACCTCCTATAAAGTTTATACAGGGTAAACTCAAATTGTTCATAACTCAATAAAAGAGAGAGATGCACAGTTGTTTGCCCCCTCCTCAAGTTATTAATACATACTCTGGGTTAAGTAATAAGTAAAACATGATTTTATTAAATACAGAAAGTAGGATTTAAGTGGTTCCAAGTAGTAACAGATAGAATAAAGTGAATTACCAAGCAAAATAAAATAAAACACGCAAGTCTAAGCCTAATACAGTAATAAAACTGAATACAGATAAAATCTCACCCTCAGAGATAATTCAATACATTTTTTTTTACAGACTAATCTCTTTCTAGTCTGGGTCCAGCAATCACTTAGCCTCCCACCCCCGACTCCCGGCCCTCACCGTAGTTACTATCTTTTATTCCAGTTTTTTTCAGGTGTCCTTGGGGGTGGAGAGTCTGTCTCCTGAGCCAGCTGAAGACAAAATGGAGTGTTCTTCAAGGGGTTTAAATGGACTTTCTCTTGTGGGTGGACACCCCTTCCTCCCCTTGTGTAGAATCCGGGTACAAAATAGAGATTTGGAGTCACATGGGCAAGTCAGAGATCCATGCATGACTCAGAACTTACAGGTAGCAGCCATGGTTCACATACTACCTTGAACGTCCTCAGGTAGACTTCTTATGTTCATTGGAGCCTCCCAAGATCCATTGTTCGTTAAGTGTCTCTTGATTGGGCACCTGACTTGAACCTTCCTTTCTCAAGAAGCTGACCAAATGCTTTACTAACTTTACTTAGAAATCAAACAAATACACAGTCAATATTCATAACTTCGAACACAAAAATGATACATGCATACAGATAGGAGGAAAAGATCCAGTAGATCGTAACCTTTACAGAGATACGTTACATGGCATATATAACATAAAACATATTCCAGTTATGTCATATATATACATTCATAAGCATATTTTCATAAAGCCTTATGGGTGCAATATCACACACCATTCCAGGCATCACCATTGGAGAGCAGCTCATCTTCTAAGTGAGAAGTCAAGCAACATGAGGAATATACTGAAATGTGTGTTGCACATACAATAAAAGCTAGTGGACTCCTTCTAGGTTCCTGAAATACCACTGAGAGGCCTAGTCAATCTGACCTGTGCTAAACTAAATGACTATAATACAGTCCTGACTCCCAGTGGAGTCATCATAACACTATTTTTTGGATGCATTGAGCAATTTTACCTCAAGACTTTAGAGCTGGGCATTTGAGATACTTCTGGGAAGGCTAGCCAAAATCAAATATACTCCCAAGAGAGTGACTGTCTATGAAAATGATTTAAGATTGCACTTAGCGCATGTTTGGAAGCAACTGAGTTGTATGTTAAGTGACTGCCTGTGATATCAGGGAACCGGACTCTGACCTGGGAGGAGGGAGGTGGCTATCTTCCAGTCCTATGTTCTTATGCTCTTATCTTTCAGAAAAAATGTATGGAAAAGTAGCCCAGATTAAAAAAGAGAAACCTAAAATGAAATTTATAGAAAACCCTGATCAAGTATGCATAAAAACGAATAACTTAAAGATACACCAAAGCTTGATGCCCTTGACAGATAAAAATACTATTTTCCTTTAATATGCGTAAAGAGTAGGCAGATGAAGCAAAACAATCCAGAATTTCTGCAAAAGCAGCGAACAACCTGTCAAATAGCATTTCAGCAGCAGCAAAAGGCAATCTTTACTTATCAGACCTGGGAAAAGCAGGGGACAACTGAGTCATGTGTTTCCAGTTATGTCTTAGTTTTGGGTAAAGACACACTACCCATTGGTGAGGCAGTTTAAGGCTCAGCGCTAAGGATCTCCTTCACGCTGTCTCTATTGTCAAACCTACCTTTTCTCCCTCAGTCTCTCACACGCCCCAGCTCTTGGTTAATCCTGTCACTTCTTACTTTAACATCTCATCAAAATCCATTCTTTCCTCTTGGTTTCTATAGCTAATCTCTAGCCAATGCCTAAGAGTTTTTTCACCTCAACTGCTTTCTTCTTCCTTTCTGTTCCTCTCTTACATACATCTCAGCTTTTGCCTTGCCATTCTATCGAAAACTCCGATGTTGAGCTCATCTCCCCTGCCACATCTTAGTATATATCTTTTAATGTTATCAATGCACATTTTAAATAAAATACCACCTAAAAAATAATCTGTGTTATTTTACTATGTTGGAATTTGAGACTGTTTTTTAAAAAAGTGTTTGCCTAAATTGCATGTGCAAATCTCATAGATATCATAGAAATGCACATTCAGACCCTTGGGGCCAGATCTTTGGCTCCACTATGACATGTTTGTGCTACTCCAGCGGTTCAAAAGGATAATAAAGCCTGCTTAACCAGCCTCCTGCTATTTTTCCCAACACAGGAGGAATCAATAAACAAAACAGAACTGTCACAGAAACTCTGCATCATCCTGTTTCCCAGCAAAGGAGATATGGCCAGGGGGCTTTTGCTCTCCAGCAAGTCTCAAACACTATAACTTAGTCCTTTTGAGCTATAGATATCCAGACATGACTTAGAACAGTCCCGAGGCTGCTCTAATTGACTACAGGAAATCAGGCTCCAGTTGGCCTCAATAAGCTGCAAAAGTAATGCCAAATCACCTTTGTCCTCCCTTCAATCCAGCACCAAGCATATCTCATCAAGATTGGATGCTCTAGCTGACCATTTCCATTTGGCACACCTGAGTGCCGATTTGCACTCACAAATGTAAGATTCGTGCCCCCAGTCTATTTGGCCATATTAATGTTTATAGTTTTTAATCTCAGCCATAAGCTCCTGACTCTTACAATATGCTACAGCTAGTAACAGTCTCCCTGTTCGTGTGTCAAGAGCAGTCTCAGGCAAGTCCATATTCTTGTCATCCTTTCATTGATCCCTTTGCACTTAAAAAGTCACAGCTTCTTCTATTTCAGGAGATGTATTGTAGTCTGTCTTTTAAACAGTATGACACAATTCAATATCTAGAATGTGCTGCAGAGCTGGAGCTGCCAGAAAGCTTGTTTTTAATTTTCTCCACAGGAAAGAGCAATGTGTAACTTCTCACCAGAGTAACTGTCACAAAGACAGAGAAGAGAATAAAAGAATAGAATAGAATAAAAGGAATATTTTGGCTCATGTCAAGATAAAACTGAACAAAAAAAAATCTTCTCCACAGTTCTGCTTTTATACGCAGAGACTTCACTTTATAACAAGATTTCTGTTTAGAGTGAGAAATAGGCCTGAGTCTCGTGCACCAGATATGGATATAAATCTCAACTTCCCTAAACTTTGAGTATATTTGGTTCCAACCTCTTCGTTCAAACCCATCTCTAATGTGAACCATGTAAAAATTCCAGAAAGTCCTGAATTTCCAAGTTTGTGAGGTCATGAAGAGTATCTGTACAACTGCCCCTTTGCTAATGGAAGAGGAAACTTTTCATTTCCTAGCTTGGAAGTAATGGTGGATTGGCACTTGCTGTGATACACCCACAGAATATCAAGCAAGAAATCTTCCTAAGAAAACATGGTTTTGGTCAAGAGAAAGATGCTAAATTATTAATTAACTAAATTTAATAACCAATATTGAATATAATAAAGTGTCAGATCTCTAGATAATAAAATGATCACTGCAAAAAATTTAGGCCCAAAAACACAAACCACCAGAGAAAGTCCTCTAGATTACAAATCAGTTGTTTTTTTAAAAATACCATTCAGATCCTGTGAAATTAAATGAAAAGTACTATTATATAGCACTATGTGTGCATGACACATTACAAGTAAATATAAAGACAAGGAGCTAGACTCTTCCTGACGATGTGGCAGCTTTACATTTTTCATTGCTGGGAGAAAGCATTTGAAATGCTGGCGTAGCCAGCTATGGGAGGATCACCCCAAATCAAGAGATCCCTTGGTGGCATAGTGACAAAGTAGTAGTTCCTATGATATCCCTGTGGCCAGACTCTTAAGGAAAGTTGTTTTCATTAATATTTATGTATTTATATTATAGGAACATCTAGAGACCCTCATCATGGTGGGAACTCATTGAGGTTAGTACTATAAAGCGTAGAGTAACCAGACAGCAAGTGTGAAAAATTGGGACAGGGCATGGGAAGTAATAGGAGTCTATATAAAAGACCCAAAAATCGGGACTGTCCCTATAAAATTGGGACATCTGGTCACCCTAATACAACGACGTATCAAGAGATGAACCCTGCTTTAAAGGTCTCAGAGCCTAATTTGTAGAAGCTCTGGAAAAATATACTGTCAGGGAAAATCCTAGAGGATGATGAACTAAACAAGTCTTTTGATCAAACCTGCCACCCACAGTCTACATTGGCTTCCTTATATATTGAATCAAGTTCAAGTTCTTAATCCCTATCTTCAGGGTGCTCAATGGCCTACGCCAGCTAAAAGATCACCTAAAAGTCCAGGATGAAGACTGTGATCAACATCTCTGCTCCCCAGGCACAATGAAACATTCTACCAGAAGGGTAAAACCCATCTGCACATCAGGCAGAACTTTCTGATGGGCCACTCTGAGACTGTGGAAGGAACTCCCCCCAGGAATGAATGACACAAACCTCACTGCTTTCTGCTCCAACTGCAAGGTGGACTTCTTCAACCTTGAATTCTCTAACATAAATACAGAGCAGCATGTAATATTAAAAACAAAAAAGAAACCTGCCAAACGAAAACACTCCACTGCATACAATTTCTCCCACACTTCCCTCCATCTTACCTCCCTCCCCAATAATAAGAACATGTGAGAACAAACCACACATTAGATATTAGTCGTTTATGTAGTGCACTACTGGAAAGCACTCAGATACCATGGTGATGAGGGTGGAATAAGACCGTACACAGAATGGTAAGGACTAGAACAGACTAGACCTACTAGGACTTTCCCATCTCTAATTTCTACATTTCTTTGCTTTACATTTTATAATGTTACAATGTTTTGCATTCCTCTTGTTGGCTGTGCAGGAGCCATTTATTAATAAAAATTATTCTTAGAATCATCCATGATGTCAAGGCACAAACAAGGATGTTCTAGCATGGTGACACACTATACAAGTTTCAAATGTTGTTAAGTTATAGAGCTAAGTGAACTACATCTTCATTCATAACAGAGTCAAAACTTAATGTTGTCTTAATGGAAGAAGACAGTGGAGTCAAATTAACTCCCATTGAAGAGGGGAGTCTTTCCATTGGAGCTGACTCAGGCCCAAGGTCTGAAGGAAAGGAAAGAGTTTGCTTTTTTAAGAAAGTGTGGCAAACAATTAAAGCTGGCTGAATTATTTCTTGATAACAATACTCTCTTCAGTTTTTGTCCTCTTCCTGTTTATGGTTCATTTATAAACCAATCATGATTTTCACAAAAGTATTTGTTATATATAAATGTTCATCAAGTAGTCAATACAAAAATATGTCAGACTGTGGAATATTCACTTTGATTATTTGTTGATTGATATTTGTGGTATGTGATTGGTTACCTAAGTCACTTGATAATGTTTCCACTTCTTATTTGGATGCCTCAAACTTCTTAAGGGAATAAAGAATGGCAAAGAATGAATGCACTTCAGGTGAGAATTTTGGATGAATAGTTAATCGTGCAAAAATTCGTTCTACTTTTGGGTTTTGCAAATGCTTTTACAAATACTTGGTAGTAACCCAAATACTCATGAACAATAAATACTAGCACCCCATAAAAATTCAGGAACTGACCTCATTGCTTTTACTGTCAAAAATATTTTGAAATCACTTGTAGGTATTCTCCCACCAGTTCTACCCAACAATGAACTTGTTTAAAAATAAAATCTGCTAAAAAGTGATTTGGCAATGTTCTATGAAAAAAGAGCTTCCAAATAAATTAACTAAACTAGAGAGTCAGTTTAAAAATCCTGCTATAGACTAATTAAATCCTAGACACTGCTATTTTGGGCTAAAAATTAGAACCATAGTAATTGCAGAAAATTTCCATATACCATTGTGCCAAATGAATGAGAGTATTTTAGAATTGTTCCTGTAGGATTTGTTGCACGTAGCTGGCAGGGACATGATTCTGCTGAAGGAAATGCGCAAAGACATCATACTACTACTACTCCAATAAAGGTGACTTCCCAGCCTAGGAGTATGATGAAGAGAGAAGTTTGTGAAATATTATAAATGATTGTTACACCAATAGGAATAATATAAATGACTATCATACCAATCCAAACTTTTTGAGGCATATTCATGGCAGTTTTTTCTTTTGTTTTTACCATAATTATTGTTGTCCTGGCCTTAGTTCTAAATTCCTGTTCTTTTTAGGGAGCAATATTACTCATAAGGCTATGGATAAATACTGAATATAAAATTAAAAATCACCATTGCAGTCAATTTTATAGGCTAAAACAAAAGGTGTTATTTATTATCTTATTTGTTTGTATATATTCAAGTTAAATATGTTAAAACACTTTGTCTATCATTAACTTGTTCAAGACCACTAAGGGTTTGCTAAATGTCAGGTAGTGAAATTAAAATGTCATCATATGACATAGAGGTCAAATAGATTTGTTAAAACAGAACTATGTTATTCCACACTTATTTCTGGAGTTCATCTTTATTATGGAAAATGTATGTGACAAAGTGCCTTCTCTTACTCACCAGGCTCCAGTTCTTTAAGCTCTGGCGAGACAAGTGCTGCCCAGGCAAACCACCTAGAAAGCCCAAGGGCAGGCTTTTCCCTTCCCTTAGTCACTCCTTTTTTGGCTGGGTCTTTTACTCTTTGTCCAGGGAAAGCAGTCTCCCAGCTTGGAGAGGCTCTCTTCCTGCTGCCCCCAACCTGCTGGCAGCCTCACTCCCTCTATCTCTCCCTCTTTAAACCCTCTTCCTAGCCAGGGTGGGTTTAAAAAGGACTCTGGCAGCCTTTTAATTGGGCTCAGCTGATCCTGCTTAGGCCACTGGCAGCCTTACTCAGCTGAACCCAATTAACCTGTAGTTACCTCCTTTACCACCAACCCCTCTGGCAGCAGTCTGCTCGGGTTTACCACATATCGCCCGCCCCTGCTCAACACTACGGGGTTGGGCTACTTGGGTCGGCAAACAGTGCACCCTCGATAGGCCATCTACATTGCCATGCATGAGCCCAGACCTATGTTGTACTCTGAAGTGGAAGGGCTGTAGTGAGAGGAACCACCTTGTTACCCTTGCATTTCTGTCCTTGTTCTGGTGCATCCACTTCAGAGGGGCATGGTCCGTGACAAGGGTAAACCTCATTCCGAGTAAATAGTAGCAGAGGCTTTCCACAGCCCATTTTACCGCCAGGCAAAAATATTGCTGTTAGCTTTAATAGTGGCTATACATCCTGGCTAAAATGCCTTTGTAGCAGCCCTGTCGGGGCAGTAGTGATTAGGGAACAGGAGATCTGGGATCTGCCACGGACCTGCTGCATGACCTTGGAAAAGCTACTTCATGTTTCTGTGCCCCAGTTTCCTCATCTGGAAATAATGGTAATAATAATTAATTGAGGTTGAATTATGAAAAGTATCATGCAAGAGCTAAATATTATTAGTGTTATTATATACACACCAAATTATTTCTCACACATGATGTAAGCAGTGTCAGGAATGAGATATATTCTGAAATCTGGTGGCGAACTATGGGAATTGCAGTGAGTTATGGAAAATAACTTTGGGGCTGATTAATTTGCATAGACACACCCACTGCGCCTAGCCTGAGCCCACAGCAGCCCACATGGCCACTTCGACTGAGGTGGGAGCCCTAGTTTCTATGTTATTGGGGCAGGAAATATAAAGTGATGTTACCCTGATTTTATGAATGAAGGACTATAGACACGTACTTGGCCCTTGTTATGATGGAGGGACTCGCCATCATCCTGGTAGCACTCTCTGGGCAAGGGCCATGCGTTTCAGAACACTCTGAGATTGAGAGAGGCTGGGGAGGTGCACTTATACCTTTTGGTGAGGGCTTTGTCTGAGGGCCTCACAGGCCTATTGCACCTTGCCTCTCTCCAGTGTGGAATGTCAGAGTTAAATTTTGCTTCCATTAGGAGCCTAGGTTCAGGCTGCTGAGCTGAAATCACTTTAGGCTCACGGGTGCACCTGTACAAAGGCTCCCCTGCTATATACTGAAATCACTCAAGAGCTGAAATCACCGAGCACTGTCTCAAGTTGGGGGGCCTGAACATAGTGCAGAGTGGCTGGTGCAGCCGAGCTGTCCGTGTGTCGGCTAGCAGGACGGCTAGCGGAGTGACTGGCGCTGCAGAGCAGTCTGTGTGTTGACTAGCGGAACCATTTGTGCTGCTGACGGAGTGACTGGCACCACAGAGCTGTCTGTGTGTCGGCTAGCAGGACAAGCTAGTGGAGTAGTTGATGCTGCTGGTGGAGTGATTGGCGCAGCAGAGCAGTCCGTGTGTTGACTAGCGGAGCCATTTGTGCTGCTGACGGAGTGACCGGCACTGCAGAGCTGTCCGTGTGTCGGCTAGCAGGACGGGCTAGCAGAGTGACTGGCGCTGCAGAGCGGTTCGAGTATCGGCCAGCAGAGCAGAGCGGATTGCGGTGAGGGCTGCCGCGGAACCCCACAGAGAGGCGGCGCAGTCGGCCTCGGACCACGTAAGGTGCCCCTTGCCCTACCCTCCATTTCCACCCAGGCTGGGAGGTAAGACTCTGCCGACTGACTTTTAAACTCTGCACTGACCAAGAACAGAGACTCTGAGTGACTTTTTGGGGTTGTGGAACTCAAGAGCCAAAGGGAAGGCCACGGCCTATTTGCCGAGAGGGGGCTCCTGGTTCATGGTTTGGTTTATTAACCTTGTTTGTGGTGTTTCCCCAATATTATGCCACATTGTTTCTCCCTGTTATTAAAAGGCTTTGGTACACTCAGACTCTGTGCTTGCGAGAGGGGAAGTATTGTCTCTTACAGACGCCCAGGTGGGTGGTATGTGGTTGTCCCAGGTCACTGGGTGGGGGCTCGAGCCGGTTTTTGTATTGTGCTGTTGGAATGGAACCCCTGGATACTGAACCCGGCCCTTGTTGCTGCCAACTCTGATGGGCAGAAGGGTTACATAGTGTGTGCACGTATATGGTGCATATTTTGTTTTCTACAGACATCCTAGTTTTCAGGCTAAATTCTTTGTATGTTAGTCATCCCTTTTAACCTGTCAGAGTACACTGAAAGTACTTTGTACTTCTATAAATGTCCAGTGTGTTCAGTGCATTCTTCCATGAAGTTTTCAGCACAAATATATTTATAAAGTAGGCATGGTGGTATGTCCTCTGGATTTTGAATGCCTATTTAAAATTTAAATGGTCTTTAGATATCTTCAAACAGCAGCAGGTTGCTGGATAATTTACATTTTACCTCAGTGAGGCTGATGTATTATCCCATAGCCTGCAGTTGTATATACCACACACTGAGTACTGAGAGGTTACTTGTGCTTGTAGTCTATTTGTGAGGAGAGCTGAGATGGGTAAGCTTATTGAACAACAGTGTTTTTTCTAGAAACTGAATTCATTCTATTTGAAGGATTTAGGGCACATGAAGCTGAGCTAATCATCAACAAACTCTTTAATCTCTATCATTACTTGCATTTTCATGTTAGTGATTGTGACAGTTTTTCCCTCTTGTCATCAGGTATGGAAGGCAATGGTCAGCACTCTGTAATGAGACTGGAGACATTTATGGCACACTGCGAGCTCTACCAGCTTAGTATTCCGGTTTCATACACAGACAGTGAATGGAGAGACAATCTCAAAAAGGTGCTGGACAAAATGGTACTTCCATTCAGTTCCCCTTCGCTGATCATCAAATAGGGGTAGAAGCAGCCAGGATTAAAATAAAATAATGTGTGAGGGAAATATAAAAATAAGCATATCACTTAGGGTCCTAACCATTACAATCAAAAAAATAATACAGTAAATCATTAGGAATGAAGAAATAGAGCAAGCAGCACTGAAAACGGAGAGGTGTTTTGTCACAAAATTGCAGCATTAATAGTGTTTTGAAGCTTCACATTTAAATTGCCTATTGTGACACTAAAAATGCACAGTAGGAAAATGATACTTATTTTAGTTACTTGTTAAAAGAGAAAGAAATAAATATGAAGGTTTTAAAGCATAAATCTCTTTCATAACTAACAACTAATCCAGGAATATCGGGACAGGAAGCAAACTAAAAGTGAACGGGTGATTTTTAAAATGCTTTTGTAATCTGGGGTATAAATGAAGAAACTGTCTCTTCTGCTCTAGAAGGAGTCATTTTTAGAAGATCTAAATATGATCCTAAGTGCTACTGATATTCCTACTTTATTCGATAATCAAGCAAAACTAGAAATAGAAAAGGTTATTTCTTTTTTCTTATAATAGCCCAAGTATTGTGCAATTATACTCTGTCTGTCTGCTTTTTATATGATTGCAATTTTCTACATGTTTTTCCCCACCTACAGATGCATCAACTGTTCCCACCTAATGAGCCACAAGTTGAGTTTATCTCATATATCCTGTATAATAAATTCAAGTAAAGATTCAAAAGGAAATTGTGCATTGGCATTCCGTCCTATAGGAAAAAGGCTTTTCATGAGCACCTGCATCTATTTCCAGCTCTCATTAACTGCTGACCAATAGACTGGTTCCAGGTGACTGCATATCATCTGCATTTATCTAATTTTTATTTATTTTTTAAAAGAATTTAAAGTTATGGCTCATCTGCAGTGCTTCAATATTTGAGTAGTAAACAAAAATGCAAATACAGCACTAAGCTGTTAATGAGATGTATCTAGCTCTTCTTCTTCTTTTTTTTTTTTTTTTTTTTTTTTTTGCATTAACTCCATTTCTTCTATCCCATTACAGCATCTACAGTATATTGGATTCACCAATTCCAAAACTGTATTCTATTATTTCATGAGCTACTGCCAAACATGTTAACATATTTATATCCTAATTGTGCCTACAAAAATAGCAATAATATTGTTTCACACAGAGGCATAATGCTGAAAAGGAAAGGACTGCAGAATTTTAGGGCTTGTTTAAACAGAGTTAGTGCACAGCAAGCTGGGGTGTCAATCTAGAGGGCACTAGCTTGCTGACTCCAATGGGTGTGTCTACACTGCAATTAAAAACTCATGGCTGTCTAGTGCCAGCTGACTCAGACTTGGGCCTTGTCTTCACTAGAGGGGGGGATCGACTGCATATACACAACTTCAGCTATGTGAATCACGTAGGTGAAGTTTGCGTATCTGCAGCTGACTTACCTGCCGTCCTCACTCTGGCGGCGCAGCTCGCTCCCCCGTTGAATCCAGTCAACGGGCACGCTCCCCCGTTGACTCCAGCTTACGCCTTTGGTCAAGCTGGAGTTACGGAGTCGACGGGGGCAGCACTGGTGATCGATTTCTCGCGTCTTGATGAGACGCAATAAATCGATCGCCATAAGATCAATCTTTCCCCGCTGTAGTGAAGACAAGGTGTAAGAGGCTCAGCCTAAGGGACTGTTTATTTGCAGTGCAGACATTCAGCCTGTAAGCCCAAGTCAGCTGGGCCAGCCACAGTTGTCTAATTGCTGTGTAGACATACCTTACCTGTCTCTGTAGACCCTGCTACTGTGCACTAGAGTTCCCTACTACACTTACTTACAGCTGTTTGAAATAGCAGTAGGTCAAAGTGCTCTAACTTTTGGTGCTTGGAAGCAGGATACACACGGGTAGCTAGTGCATGGCTCACTAGTGCACTGTAGATTTATACTGTGGCTTTAGAATCTACTGTGGCTGTAGATTTATATGAAGTTAGTTAGGTTGACGGAATCTCAGTCCATTGTGTAGGCTGCGTGATAGTCCCTCCCTGTCCATCTCTGAGGGAGGCCACGTGTCCTCATCATTATATACCTGTAAAGGTGAGCTCAAAGGGGGGAATTAGCTACACCTAGAGCTCCAGTCCTCCGGCTGGGCAGCAGAGTACAGCAGTCAGGGCAGGGCATCAAACAGTAGGTTCTGACCTGCAATCAGGACAGAGTAATTAAGTAGTCCTTGAGCCCCATGCCCTCAGCCAGAGTGGTTCAGCAACCAGTGAGTCAGCTCTAACCTGCAATCAGGCCAGAGCAGTTCAGCCATCTATGAGCCCCAGGTGAGGGTGAGCCCCAGGTGAGGGTTGCTAGTTCTCCAGGATTGGCCTGGAGTCTCCAGGAATTAAAGATTAATCTTTAATTAAAGATTACATCGTGTGATGACATCTCCAGGAATACATCCACCCAAAACTGGCAACCCTAGCATCAATAAAGTCTACAGGCTCAGGTAAGGGTGAGCACTAAGCACGGTCTGTGGGGCTCAGGTAGGGGTGCCCAACGAGCACAGGTCTCCTGGCCTAAGGAAGGGGAGTACTGCCACCCCAGGGATGAGGTGGCAAGGGGGACACAGGCCCATCCAACTCAACCACATCCAAGCCTAGGGCCCTAAAAGTGGCAGAGTTGTCCACTACTGAGTCAGCAAGGATCCACTCACAATACACTGACTTTGTATCATGCCAGTTCCCAACCAGACTGTTGCCTGGTTTCCCTGGGCGGCTTGCTACTCTCCTCCTCAGGTGTACCTGTATCTGACATCTCAGGGAGCTCTGGCCAGTCTGTAGGTGGCAGCTCCAGCAGCTCATTGGCACCTCGATCAGCCAGCAGCCCAGGGAGATCCCAGCAGCTCCTCTGCAGGCTCCAGCAGCAGGCAGGGTACACCCTGTCTCTATGATGACTCCCACTCAACTGAGCTTTAGGTCCAGCCTTTTGTACTTCCTTTTCCTGTCCTGCCCTTCCCTTCCAGCAGGGTGGATGTGAGTCTCCTGGTTCAGCCCACCCAGCTGGAAGGGAAGGGCAGGACAGAAAAAGGAATTACAAAAGGCCACACCTCCTTGCTACACATTGACGTATCGGTGTCTACACTGGTGGTTATGATTGCAGAGCTATGTCAGTCAAGAGTGTGTTTTGTCACACCCCTGACAAATGTAGCTATGCTGCTAAAACTTTTCAGTGTATTTCTTAATGTGTGTATTTGAACAACCATGAGTAAAACATTGGTTTTTAATTAGTTGTATAGCAGTTTCAGTGATTTGCTTGCTCTTCCCTATGTGGCATTTAAACAGCAGGAATGGTTTAAACAAACCTCTGGCTTTTTAAATTTTTTATATTTCATTTTGATGCGGCAACATTTCTAACTTTTTTTGTTTTGAAAGTTGTATAAATGGTTGATGTTCTATACTGTTGGTTCACTGGCTCTAATGAATTATCAGCTTCACAAACTTCGTTGTTGTTCCCTGTGGAACCGTAGCAATTAAAAAGTTGTGCCAATTTGGCTTCTTAGTATAAGGTAACTATTGGAAGAAAACAAGTTGCTGCGTTAGAATCCATCATGAACAAACAAATCACCTTAATTGGCTGCATAATGAGATGGCCCTTTTGTAGAATAAGCACTTGGAGAGTTCACTGTTGAATTGGATCTTTAAGTTTTGCAGAAACTGAATATGTCAACTAAGCTAATTAAATAAAACAAGACTGACAGATTTGTTTCAGCTTTTCAAATACAGATCAATAATGTTTAAGATAATATATTTATTATTTTAATTGTATCTGTTTACATATTTTTTTTACCCCAACTGGGTTCCAAGTTTCACCATCTTATGATAAGTATTTTGCTATTACTCTTTACTAGAAACTAAGAAAGTATATTTTATATCAGTCAATGGTCATCTTCAGTTTCAAAGAACATTGTGTTTAGCTGAACCTAAGAAAATATTCTTTCAAACAGTTTGTGTCAGACATTACTTATAACATTTAGGTTGCTTCACACTGGTCCCAGTTTTTCTTCTGTAACTTGTAAGAATTAGGCTTTGACTTACTTCAGGCTAAACATGTTCTTAATAGGCTTTGCATGAAACTGTCTTGAGATGGTGGCTAATCATAGTCTAGATAATGCAAAACTGGAAATGAATCTGTGTTTATGTGCAAGGTCTTCCATCAGAGTTTTTAAGCCTTTGCGTAAAGTACTTGAAACATATCACAACCATCCTTTTAGTTATCATAAATGTATCCTAACGTTTTAAAAATCTTATTCTATTTTAATATAACTTTTGCATGCTTTTTAAAATTAAACTTTAGTACTCCAAAAACAATCTCTGTCTGTCTGTCTTTCTCAAAAGTGCTGAATATCACATAGTGTATAACCAGCACATAAGAAAACTGTACTTGGGAACAAGGTGGTTTAGAAATTAGTAATTTGAGTGAGGCCCAATCCATCAAAGCATCTAAACAAGTGCTTAATTTAAAACAAAGGAGCAGTCCTATTAAAGTCAATGGGACTATTTGTGTGTTTAAAGTTAAATACATGCTTAAGTGCTTTGCTTGAATGTGGCTATACAGCCTTCCACTTTTGGGTTCAAATGGAAGTACATCCAGTGGTGACAAAAAGTTGCAGCTTTGTGAAGGCAACTCAGTGGCCTATAGGAAATGGGTTTGATTGTCTCATTCCATTTTATAGTGGACAGGAGTTTGCCTCACAAGAAACAATGTCACACAATCAGCATTAATTAGCACCAGGGTTGAAAGAAAGCTGGTACACCCCAGTACAGCATACTGGCAAGAGCCAGTACGGTGTACTGGACTGGCTTCCTCAGGTGGCAATTTAAAGGGCTTTGGGCTCCCAGCAGTGGCCAAAGCCCCAGGCCCTTTAAATCCCTGCCAGAACCGGCAGAGATTTAAAGGGCCTGAGGCGGTAGCAGCAGCTTGCCCCACCTCTTCCAGCTGAGACCAGTTGAGACCACACCCCTTCTGGTTGAAGCCCTGCTTCTTGCTCAGGACTCTGGCATACTGGTAAGTCCTTTAAGTTACTTTCACCCCCGATTAGCACCCTTGTTAGCAGAAGAATAAAGGATTTAGTGGACCAGAGAGAATGAGCTTCATTTCCTGCCTGTACAAGGCCACTCCAGGTTCAGGTTGAGGCAGCTTGAGAAGCTTACCCTGTTGCCCCTCGGCCATGTACATTGGCCTAACTGGACAGTCTCTACTCAAAAGAATAAATGGACACAAATCTGATATTAGGAATCATAACATTCAAAAACCAGTAGGAGAACACTTCAGTCTCCCTGGTCACTCAATAACAGACCTGAAGGTGACAATTTTAAAACAGAAAAACTTCAAAAACAGACTCCAAAGAGAAGCTGCTGAACTGGAATTAATTTTCAAATTGGACACTATCAAATTAGGGCTAAACAGAGACAGGGGATGGCTGGGTCATTACACTAATTGAACTATTTCCCCATGTTAAGTATCCTGAGATCTTCTTGTCAACTGTCTGACATGGACCATCTTGATTATCACTACAAAAGGTTTTTTTCTCCTGCTGATAATAGCCCATCTAAATTAAATAGCCTCTTAAAATTGGTATGGCAACTTCCACCTTTACATATTTTCTGTGTGTATATGTATCTTATCCACTGTTCCATTCTATGCATCTGATGAAGTGGCCTATAGCCTATGAAAGCTTATGCTGAAATAAATAAAAACATTTTCTGCACGTTTGGGTGTGTGTGTATGAGTAGATGCATCTAATCTGTTTGAATTATTACAAAATTGGCTGGTTTCAAAGGAATTACACATATATGGCTTGTGTAAGAATAGAATAGAATAGAATAGAACCTGCAAACTCTACTCTTAAAAGTAATTATTACTCACATGACTAGTCCCATTGAAGTCACTGGAACTGCCCATAGGAGTAAGAATATTCAAAGACTAAGGCTTTGCAAGAGTGGGCCATAAATCATAAAGGATCCATCTACATTTAAGCTAACATACTAAAAACAGTAGTGTGGGCAACATGAGCAGCATCTTGGGCCTCCCAAGTACATACCTAGGATTTTGGAGGGGACTGGACACCGGCATCTAGTGCAAGCCCCCACCCAGGCCACCACAGCCACCCTGTTAATTTTTTGGAATGCTAGCTTGATCAGAGATAGCCTGTGCACATCTACCTGAGCTAGGAATTAGTCCTCTTAGGGCTGGTCTTCACTGCAGGGGGGATTGACTGAAGATACGCAACTTCAGCTACGTGAATCATGTAGCTGAAGTCAGCGTATCTTCAGCCGACTTACCTGCCGTCCTCATGGCAATGGTGGTCAGCGGCGCACTCCCCCGTCGACTCCAGCTTGCACCTCGCGGCGAGCTGGTGTTACGGGAGTCGACGGGGGCGCTGCTAGTGATCGATTTCTCGCGTCTTAACGTGACACGAGAAATCAACCGCTAAAAGATTGATCGCTATCTGCCGATCCGGCGGGTAGTGAAGACCTACCCTTAGCTACAGTGCAGACGTAGACAAGCTTTTCAGTGCAAGGACTTTGTCAACATACTATTTACAAAGTGCCCCATATAATTAAGGAATATTAATAACAATAAATAATAATTTGAGATAATATACTACACTTGTGCAATATATTCTATGAAGGAGCAAACAGGTAAATAATGTGGAATTCTATTATTTTTCAGTCTGAGTGAATACAAAACTAGTAATTACTCATAGTGTCAGTGAAATTCTGTGTGACACAAGACTCAGTATTTCCAGGGGAAAAAAATGAATTTTGTATCACAGTTTAGTTTAAAAAAAACAAAACAGTGTTGATGTTTATACACCTGTGATCTCACATGCTCTATCTTTGTGTCAGCAGTTACAAACTCCATAATAAATCTTACAAGTTATTGTTACCAAGAACTCAGTTTATTATAAATTCAGATGTCATCAAAAAATTGTGTCCTTTTAAAAAATGACATCTGTGTGCTCCCTGCTTATTCCTGCTCCATAAATTCTATACCTGTTTTCAAGTTTTTTGCTCAGTTTTCAAATCAATTGAAGATTTTTCTGTCAACAGTGCAGATTCAGCCTAGTGCCTGAAAATTAAACTGTTATTTCTGTACCTTATAGAGCATCACCAACTGTAAATATTGTAGAATAAGAACTTAACTAGAAATTCTCTTAATAGTGCTTGAGACAGACTAGAATGAAGTTTGTCTATGTGTAGCTATATTGCCTCTGCTCTGCTGACAGAAAGAAAAATATGTTTTTGTCCGTAAACACAACACATATTGCTCAATAGCCACATAAGGAACAGATATTTACAAGGCCAAGGTGCCATTTTTAGATGGGCACTTTCTGCCTATGACAAAAATAATTATATTTGCAACTCCATTAAGTGGAACTGCTAATCACATGAGGGAAGCCTGTAAAATAATTTCTTTGACCACTTACCCCAATGAGGATTCTAATCAGTGAGTCAAATTTCTTAATGATTGTCTTCTTCCTTCCTTCTTGTCACTATTTTAGAAGATGATCTCTAATGTCTCATAAGACATAAAATGGAGGTTTTGACCACTTATGGTCATTAAAAATCCCACAGCACTCTCAGTAGCAGGGCTGTATGCTGTTAAAAAGATGCCATATTCAAACCTAAAGGTGGATGTGTTTTAGGGATTGAGGAACTCTTCCTCATAAGTAATTTTATATATGTATTAAAGTTCACAAATTGCCTTGGGATGAAAGGTAAAGTATACATTTCAGATATTACTGTTCACTCTTATTTACCTTAGGCAGACCTGATTTATACCCTAGTATTTTAGCATTTATCATGCACCATTCACTAAACACAGAGAACAATGATCTCAGATGCACTACCAATTAAAATCAAAACACCTTTTGGGAGTCAAAGAAACCTAGTTATTAGTGTGACATAACAGTTGTTGTTTCCGCCTTCCTTCTAAAGGAAGAAAAAGGTATGCGTCAGTGAAAGGAATTCTTCAGTCCGCTGGATTTTTTTAAGGGCTGATTTGAGCCCTTTGTAGCTTTTCTGATTTTAACAATGATACAGAGTTGGTTATAAATAGGGAAGAAGAGAGTTGCTTGACTACAAGCCAAATCCTGCAGATTCTATTCAGACTAAACCCCTACTGGCTTTGTCTAGACTGTGATTTCAAAGAGTGTTGCTACAAACAGTTAGCTAACACATTCTAACTAAGTTATTTGAAAAAATGAGTGCATACAAGGCACACTGCCTATAATAAATACTAATCAGGTTTGATTAAAGCCTACCGGGAGTCTACGCTTCAACTCAACCAGCTTCACATGTGATAAAAACCTACATCACCTTATCTACACTGGGTTTTTTGCACCTGCTAGTGAATATAGTCTACCAACACACCTTTTGTTTATACTGCAATTAGGAGATGTGACTGAAACTTCTATAGACATACCCAAGCTAGCTTTGGTCTAGCTCAAGTAACAATGACACTGAAGCTGTGGCAGCAAAAACGGGGGAGGGGAGCTCCTCAAATATGTACCCAAGATCCTGGGAGGGTGGGGGTAGCCTTTCAATCACACCTCCCTATTGCATGTAGACAAACTCATAAAGCCTAGCCTAAACTTTTTAGCATATTAGCTGACATATTTTAACAACACAGCTTTTACTTCTAGTCTAGACAAAGCCATTGACTTCACTGGGAATTTTGTCTGAATAGGGACTTCATGTCAGGAATGCATTAGTGACCTTAAAGCACATCTAGGAACATATTTCCTCCTCTGGAAAAGTAAGGATTTACTCATAGAAAAAGTGTGCAGTTTATTCCCTGCTGCAGTGTGTATTGCAGTCAGGGAAGCAGTTAAGCAATCCTGATGCAGAGCCAGGCTATGGGGTCCTCAAAGTTTACAACTACAGCATCTGTGCTCTTTTCATTCCATGAAAAGATAACCTAGTCACTAGGGGTGAATGTTTGTCACAGTGATTATCTAATAAAAGAAGAGCTGGAACACACTTCCAGTAAATGATGGTACTGGAAGTACAGGAACACCATTCTGATTCTCCAAAAATGTACTGGAATGCTATTCTGGAACATTCCAGCAGGACTTGAGCTCTGGATTATCCATAAAAATCATGAGATATTCACAGTCTTCCTCCCCTACAGTTACCCCTGAGAAACCCAATTTAGAGAAACATATTTTTAGAGGTGTATTGATTGTGTTTTCCTTATGAAAAATACCATTGACAATGGGCAGGGCGGAAGTAGGGAGATTTTATCACCCCTGATGCAGCATTCTTCCTACTAAAATGAAAATTGTTTTTACTGATTGCAAAAGACAGAGGAATGAAGAAAGTTAAATTTGTTTGTTCAGCACCTAGCACACTGGGGTCTAAGTCCATGACTAAAGCTTCCAGGGGCTATAGTAATAATAATTATTAATAAATTATCTGTGGGGCAGTGCACTGACGCAGTGAAAAGAACAGAACTAAGCTGTGCATTGTTTTTCTTGCAGTCTGACAGATCCACTTGACTATCATTAAGTAGTAGGACATGTTTTTTGACCAGCATTTTCCTTATTTTTAAAATACAACTTTCTTTGTATCTTAGAACTCATATAATATTAATAAACACAATGTCCTGCATTTTTTCTCCTGACCTAACCTCCAAGTTGCTCAAGTAGAAATTGGAATTATTGTTTTTTTCTTCACTTGGTAGAAGAGTCTACATTTTGCTGGATTTTCTGAGAAGCAGGGGAAAAAAATTAATTCTATGGGATTAAAAAGGACAATGTGCCTCCTTACTCCAAAACAGAATGGATGGGCTGCAACTGAAAGAGGGAATCAGAGTTTATCTAATGTGGATAACTGTCATTCAGCCACAAAGTTCTGACTGATCCCATGTTGTGAATTGGTAGACAGGTTCTTTGAATCCTTGCAAAGAAGAATTTATTTCACTCCTACTTCTTACCTTGAATTACCTAAGAGTTTTAAGAACTTGTTGGAATGTAAGAGACTTGAACGGTTAATCAGCAAGAACAGATACACGGTTGGACATAAAAACCTCAGTCTTCCTGCTTCTCAAGAGAGTCAGAAATTTTAGCACCCACAATACAGTTTTAAAAATACACACCACCTGCAATAGATGACAGCCATAAACACCTTGGGCCAAATTCAGACCTGGGGTGTAAGCAGGTGCAGCTTCCCTATTGTCAGGATGGATTTTGCCATAAACTGCAGCCTAGAGTTATCGAAATTACAAAGCAGATGGAACAAATTTATCCTATTTTAATTGGATTATAATATTCTCTCATTAGAAAACAAAGCAGCCAGCTTAGCATTGCAGGCACAGAAGGCATCACAACTTTCTGTTGACAGAAAGGCTTGAAGAGCTCTTTTGTGCTAACAGAGATTAGTTGGATCAGCATTGCTCACTCAGAGCTGGTCTAAAGTTTAGGTCAGCTTAAAAACATCTCTCTGGACTGTGAAAAATGTCATGCTTTGCATGATGCAATTAAGCTGACCTTAGTCCCAGCATAGACACTACTAAAATAGCTGCACTGCCGTAGCATTACTAGGATAGACTTAACTCTCCTTCTCCCGCCCCTCCCTGCCGCCCCCCCCCCCCCCACTGCAGATATATATTCCTTCCTTTCTCTGGAGCGCATAGACTATTGATATAATTTTGTATGTTAAATGAAACTGCAGTTTTACTCTGATGGAGAGCTATGACCATTGTTCTTTTAAGACTATTAAAGATATAAACACAAATGCCTGCATAAAATCTTTCACATATGCAAAGTAATCCTGGGAATACTGTATCCTCTCCTTTAGAATTAAAAATCTGTTAGTTTTATTTTTACACAGATTTTATCCGTTTATTTAAGCACATTCTTGATACTGGAGAGGAGGGGGGCATGGATTAGAGGTCACGTTGCACCATCCCCTTCCCCCATCAGTAACAAATCTGAGTCAGGGAAGCTAATGATCCAACCAATTTGGTCATGCATCGTGGTCATGTGCCACCTGAGGCACACTGTACATATTTAATAAGATGATTGGAGAGGAAACATGGCTCTGAGGTTAAGGCACTAGACTGAGATTTGGGATCATCATCATGCTCCCATTATGCCTCTGGCGTGTAGGGCAGCGACAAAGCTCCTCCACTCCAGATGAAAAGGCAACCCCTCTCATCCCTGGAGAGTGTAGGCAGGGACTCAGTCCAGTGTGCATCCTGTTTACATTCCATAGCTTATCTAATAAATAAACCAGCTCTCCCCAAGGTCTAGATCAGTGGATCTTAGCCCGCAGCCCACAAGCCACTTGTGGCCCAATCAGCACACCGTTGCAACCCATGTGACATCTTCCAGACCACAGAGAGAGTATATATGTATATTGTGTGGATGCAGCCCACAGAACACCTAGAGAATTATACATGTGGCCCACAAGGGTAAATAGGTTGAGAACTACTGGCTTAGATCTTGTAAGGTGCTGAGGGTATGTCTTCACTGCCAACGTTACAGCACTGCCATGGAAGCAATTTAACATGGCTGTGTAGTTGCGACACCAGCACTGGGATAGAGCTCTCCCAGTGCTGTAAAAATACCACCTCCATGAGGACAGTAGCTACTAGTGCTGGAAGTGCGGCTCCCAGCGCTGGTGCACTGTGAACACTGCCACTTTACAGCGCTGAAACTTGCATTGCTCGGTGGGGGGGGGGGTGTTCTTTCACACCCCCGAGCGAGAAAGTTGCGGCGCTGTAAAGTGACAGTGCAGACAAGGCCTGAGTGTTGTTCACTCCCAGTCCTGGAGAAGGGCACTCAGTGTTTCTGAGGAGGCATTTAGCACCATGCAGGTTCAGTCCCCTTAAAATTAATGGAAGGTGTAAAGCTGGTTTGAAAATGTGGGTCACTACCACGCTGGTGCTTCTTCATTCAGTACTTTTTAAGTGAGTTGTAAAAATTTGCCCTGGAGATAAGGAAATGCAAATATAAATTAAATAGAGAGATAATAGCAAAACATTATGGAACAATGCAAACCACTTTGGGCCTCCCATGGAGAAGTAATCCATGTATTCCTTTCTGAATCATCTTTATGGAAATTTCTATAAACTTGCCATTATTAAAAGTGAGTAGCAATTATTTCTTACTTTGGTTCATCGGTTGTGGGGGAAAAATGTTTTCTTCCCTTTTCTCTTTTACATTTTTTTTCCTTATGCTCCTCACATAGCTATCACGTAACAGGAACGGACAGAACTGCAGCCCTGCCTGATAGAACAGAGTGGGAGAGAAGTGGTGAACATCATTGCCAAGGAGACTCTGGAGGTGGAAGTAGTTAAGGGAGTAGTAGAAGCAGAAGAGGCCACAGTTAACAAGGCCACTCAAGAAGCCAAAGCTATTAAGGTATGTTGACATAACATTTGGAAGCTTCACAGGGGCCATCATTGTAAATTAGATTTAATATTGATCAGGCAGTTCACCATCAGGGCCTGAGGAAAATTGGACACAGAGTTCTTTGTAAAATTGGCACTTACAATTCTGCTTTCTAATTAACATAGAAGAACAGAAAACCTAGATCTGCTTATTGACCTCACATGGCATGACTGCTGGCCTATTCCCAGGGGCAGTTAAGAAGTAACAGTAATTTCTATTCTGTATCATTTTTTCAAAGCTGCTGAAATAGTCATAACATGGACATTAAAAATATGCCTCCAAGATAAAAGTTAAATTCAACACAAGTCTGCAAATGCTAAGAACTCCTTGTTAATGAGATCTGCTGAAGACTTTGCGGGTACTGACATATCATGTAGAAATTAAAAGCCAGTAGCTGTCTATTACACTATGTTCCTTCAGGTGTTCTAGTGATTGGCTAGATTGTGAAAATGAATCTTGAAGAATTTATACAGTCATTAGATTCCACTCCCTCCCATGGGATTATAGCCTTCAATTCCAACTATTCCCCCCTCCCCCCCACATCTTCTGGTAGCCTCCTTTTCATTGCCAAAAAGTCCATGTCTCCCTCTCCATTGGCTTCTCTTTCGTTGCTGGAGTGGCATTTTCTTACCACTTTGATGGTTCTCCAGTCAATGCCACAAATGTAGATGATGCTCGTTGGTTAATTCTTGCCATTCCCGTATGTGACATAAAATGAAGGGACTGGGCTGCAGGAATATCAGCCTAGGCAGTCTGAATATCTGTGGGCTCTAGGTGATGCTCACGGTCCTGTTGGATGTGCTAATTCCAGCAAGTTTACTATTGAATTTTCCATTCAGCCCGCTCATCTTCCTTCTTCAACTAGCTCCCATTGCTTCCATCCAAAAATAATCCATGTTTTGAGAAGCACCTTGCTCACTTACAATACTATATAAATGTTTGTTCATAAATAACAAAGAATGGCCTTTGGAAGCTGGAAAGAGCTGCCCTAAAAGAAGGAAAAATCTTAGGCACATGGTCAGCTCTTAATGAATATTAGGTGATAAATAGTAACCTCCCTTTCCTTTGATAGCTAGAGAGGGATGAAGTGGAAGGGGCACTCACATCCCATTAGTCTTAGCAGAGGCTGCTAGGGAGCTTAGTGGGTCACTACTGCACCTTCCACCTATTCTGGCAGTGTTTCTCCATCTCCCATTGCCTATCAGAGACTATGTCCCATTGCTTCTCAAGTCCCTCCCTAAACCCAAAATATCTTGTTAAACTCAAGGGAACAGTGGCCCTACCTGATACAGTACAACCCAAAGTAAGGAAGATTAGGGAACACCCCCAGAAGACAATGACTCAGATATTTCAGGAATGTTCCTGACATCAAGTGAACGAGAGTAAGTTAAATCAGTGAAACCAACAGGGATTATCCCCTTGCCAATCCCTTCAGAGTCTGATTTATGTAGCTATGACATTCCAGGGTGCTATCCAGACGAGGGAGGGGTTATATTATCACCTGACCTGCAACCTCGGGTGCCTCACAATCCTTTCCTGTGGTAGCTCCCACATGGGCCACTCACAAACAGCCAAACAGCATGCAGGTCACACCCTGAATGTCTGTGTATAGCCACAGGCCTGGTCCAGCAATTCTGCCCCACAGCCTCTCAGCAAACACCAGCCACACTCTGGCTTCCAATGGCCTTGGTTATTATTTGTAGGGTGACCCCAACCAACTTCCAGTCTCAAATTGTCCCCAAAAACATGTGTTTTGCACTCTCCAGCCCTGCCCTGGACAATTCAGATATTAAAGGTCCATTGTCTCTCTGAAAGGATCAATATACAACAGTCTGCTTCTTTAAATGGAGTTACCCACACAGTTCACAACAGTGGGTAGTTTTGATCAATGAAGAAAAAAATGTATTTTACTACAGGGAGATAGGTTTTAAATGAGTACAAGTATAAGGCACTAAAGTCAGAAATGGTTACAAGAGAAATAAAGATAAAATGATTCCTAGTACTAAAACTTAACAAACTGGACTTAGTTGAAGGTGAACTCCAGTAAAAGTGCTGACCAAATTTTCAGTCCAGGGGCTACTCCAAAAGTCCAAAGACTGCTTCTTTTGTCTTCTTTGGTGAAGGAGAGAGGGAGATGGATATGGAGTGATGACTTGGGGGTGTTTTTACCACTCACTTTTATAGTTCAGTCACCCTTGGAAATGCATTTTCCTCAGGGTTACACGTAGCTAAATTTCATTCCCGCTGTTAGGACAGAGACAAGGTGCCTCATGCTGAAAGAGGTTCCGTGCTGTTATTTGCTAAGCTGCAGATGTGTTTGTTCCTGCCCCGTCCTTCCTTGGCAAAGAATTGACACCTGACAGATGATTGCCCATCAACTTTGATGATACCTGGCTAGAGGAATCAGCTTGTCCTTTGTTTCTGAGAAACAGATTTACCCAGATTGTCTGGTAAACACACTTCGGTTATGTTCAGCTTATGTTCATAACTTTACATATAATGTAGTGTAGCCTATAGGACTACATATTCTTATATATATAACTATATTTTATTATATAAATTATATATATATATATATAAGAATATATATATATATAACTATATATTCTTATATATATAACTTATATATATAACTATATTCTTATAGTTTAGTTTAAGAATTTGGTTTATTGCAATAGGCTTATAGATTTATATTAAAGTAAGTTTGGCTTTAATGCAAAGGGACCTACATGCCATATCTTGTATGTTAAGCTAAGGCAAAGTTAGCATATCTATATTAAGACCTTTTACCCAGAAAGTAAAGTTGACCTATACCTTGTTACATAAATAGATAAGTACGCATGCCTGTGTCTACGACTTTTTATCTAGACCAATAGGCAATGGAGAATGGCATGGGGAGACTTAACAGGTACACCACAAGGAAACTTATGTGCATATGTACATGTCATCAATACACACAAACATACTAGCCTATGGGGTAAGTGTACCCTAAAATTTTGTGGGTGAGGAATGAAATTTGGGCATAGGAAGGAGGATTTCCAGCACTTGTGCCCTATAAAAGAGGTGACCCACCTCGCTAGAGTATTCTCACTTACTTCCGCCACTCTCTCTATCTCACGCTTTCTATTCTATCTATCTACTATGACTACTACTGTTAGTAGGCTATACCTGTTCCTTTTAAACTCTAAGTTTCAAGGGAACTAGGTAAGCTTGGTTTCTCTAAGTTTTATTCTTAGTTTGTTTATTAGATTTTGACTTTTAGTTTAAGTTAGGGTTCTAAATTCACTTTAATAGTTCTTAGCATTAGTTTTTATAAGCACTGCATCCCTCATTCAAGAACTGAGAAACCTGAATCACAAGGCTGGTCCTGTGTCTCTTACCACCAGGTTATCAAGGAAGGGTATGAGTATATTAACCAAAGCTTTGTAGCATATAATACTATATTACCATATGTATCTTTTGAATAGCAGTAATGCAAATTGTAACTTCGTAGCTCTGAGTATTTTACCATTTACTTACTATTATTGCTTTTAATAAAAAGTCTTTAAGGCTATATCTGTCTCAGTGTGAACTTCCTGTCATACCTCTGAGGGTCCTTTATAAATTCTGTGGAGCCAAATTCAGGACCAGAACTTTTATCTTCTGATCAAACAAATTGGTGAGCCTAAGGTCCATACTAATTAATATTAATAAGTAATTATTAGTAATATTATTGATTGATTAAATTAAATTACATTAAAATTAAATTAATAAATTAAAACAATAATAGTCGTGCACCCTAAATCAGGCTACAGTAGCTACACACATTTTATCATGATATTATTGTCCAGCGAGTTAATTTTCAAATGATATCTTTTAAGATATATTTTGTACAAAGATAATTACAGTGGTGTGTAGGATATGAATATAGGGGTTCATCTGGTCATAGTAACCCACATGAATCAAACGATGGAGAATTTATTACACATTGGCCTCACTTTGGAAAAAATTTCTAAGAATTCACACTTAAAGACAATCCCCACAATGCCATTGTTGGTAATCAGGAGACTGGGTAGTCAAGGAGAGAGTCTGCTGTGGTGAGAGAACATTTAAGGGACTTGTTCAGTTCTTCCTGAGGGAACAAGATTAGCTTCTCCACCTGTGAGCCATGAAGATTAATTGATGTCGAGCTGAGCCTTGACTCAGCAGGCTAGGCAGTGGACAATGGCTAGTGTTAGGACTGATTGCTGCAGGAAGTCTCCTGGAGGCAGCAAGCCCTAATTGCGACCATGTGAACAGTAATGCCAAGGTTACAGCATTTCAGGAAGCATCAGAAGAAATAGGCTCCTTGAGTGAGACTATTCAAGATTTTATCTTTTCCTCTTTATCTGCAGTGCCCAGGGAAGAAAGAGAAACTGTCTACAAATAGTGTTTAAATCTGTAATACCTTTGCACTACCCTGTCATAAAATGGTTACAGGGAAAATAACTAGACTAAAATGAAGACTTGAAAAGGATTTTTATAGTTTTTAAAAGGTCTTTCTCTCAAGATGCCTGCCTTTTATTTCAAACACAGCACTGTGCACTGATGAAAAGTGTTATGAAGGCAGTAGCTAAATAAAACCCCCTCATTTTAAAATGGGCAGAAACAAAGCTTTAATCACCATCATTATTTACAAAGTAATGTCTCTTTCCTTTTATTTAAAGGTGTTCTGTTCAGTATTTGCTGCATAACTATCTCCCATTTGACTTACTGGAAGATTGTGCTAAATGTCAGAATATCTCACCAGACTCATAAAGGCTGCCATAGTAAGCAACATTTTTAGCTTTGAATGGGTAAAACAATAAATAAACTAAAAGCGAACATTTTGACATTAATTGAAAAAGGTGTCTGCTTTCCTAGTGTTGTCAGATTCATGTCTGCATTAAAAAAAATAGATTTATTACCCCATGTGATGACCTTTAAGTCATTTTATAGTATTCTACAGCTTTGTTACTGTCTCGTAATCAGCATTTGGTCTGAAGGAAATGATAAGTAGGGTGTTCCTCTCCATATATTCCCCAAAGTTATATTAATTTTGATTCTTATGGAATGGGGCTGGTCTGGTGAGGGGTCTAGATGAGTGGGGTATTTACCAGCATCAAATCCTTTTAGGTGATTCTGCCCCTCGTCCCTTTTTTTAAGGCATCTGTTAACTTTTAAGACTTCTGGTGTCAATTATAAGTTTTCTCAAACAAAGATACATGTGAATATTTCTCTGATGAGGTTAAAGGTCAGTTTGCTTGTCGTTTCTGTGCTTCATTAAAATTCTGTGTCTGTGCTGTGTAATGTGGGTAATATTAATTTTCTAAACATTGATGTACAGCAGCTGCTATCTAATTTCCATAATGGTGCTTCTATTCTAAGGGCATTAAATCTGAAAAAAGGTGGATCCAAATGGAAAATGTGTAGATGATTATTGGCCACCTGCCAAAAAGATGTTTGGGGATGTGAAATTCCTGGAATGAATAAAGGTACGTTTTGATCGAATATTCATATTCTGAGCCACGTGTTGACCTTTTTATTGTTAGATGAAAAGGAGATTGCAGATAGAAATATTGATAGCATGGCTCACATGAGAGTTCATTTTTGGAAGTTTTTTGAAAAGGAGGGTGTGCTGTTAAAGAGGAATTAAAAAAACATTTACATATGTTCAAAGGAGTAAGCAAAAGTGTTGGCGCCATGAGATGCTTCCCATGGTAAAGGGGCATTGTCATAACCATACAGCTAAGGGTAGCCTAGAATTCCCCGTTACCTGTAAGGGATGAAGAAGCTCAAATAACCTGGTTGGCACCTGACCAAAAGAACCAATGGGGAAAGAAAATACTTTCAAATCTGTGGGGAGACTTTGTTTGTGCTCTTTGTTTGTGTGAGTGTCCTCTCCGAGCCAGAGAGAGACCAGGCAGAAAAGAACCCATCTCTTACAGACAATCAAAAATAAGTATCCAGAATTACAAAAATAGTAAGTAAAAGCCAGGCAAGGCATCTTAGATTAACTTTTGTTTAGCTTGTGAATTTTCCCTTTGCCAGAGGGAGGTTTATTCCTGTTTTTTTGTAACTTTGAATCTAAGGCTAGAGTGGGTTCCTCTGTTTTTGAATTTTTTGTTACCCTGTAAAGGTAACATGGTAGTTAACTTCTTGCAGGGGAATTCACAAGTGGTTTTTTTTCTTTATATCTCTAGGGTTAGGCTAGGTTAAGCACAGAAAGGCTAGGATGATGGACAGTGGAGTCCATAATAAATTAGAATTAGCCAGATTCGAAGCTGATGAGAGACAAAAAGAACATGATAGATGGATGGAGTTAAGGTACTTGGAACTGGAGGCAGAAGAGGATGCCCACAAGACAGCTGTGAAAGCAGAACAGCCAGAGAGGAGGCTGCCCACAAGAGAGCCCTGGAGTTACAAGAAAGAGAGAGGAAGCATGAACTGTAGGAGAAGGAAAGAGAGAGGCAGCATTCTGAGAAGGAGAGGGAAAAAGAGAGGCAGCATGACCTGGAACTGACAGAGCAACCAGCACCAGAACCATTGCCAGCACTGAGACCAGCGCTTGCAACCCCGTCTACAGCTCCAACGCCAGAGGGCACCACCAACCCTACACTGGCAGCAGCAACTAAACCTATGCAAGAGGCTCAGCCGGAGCCTGAAATACATTATAGTGCACCAGCAGAGAGCAGTTCACAGTCAACAGAAACAGCCCCATCACCGGCATTGCTTCCAGAGGGACCAAGCCCAAGTTTACAATCCAGAGAGGAACTGATGTCTCCAGCATCAAGGGAACAGTCCCAGGCTGAATAGGAAGCAGATGAAAGCCTCCAGGGAGCTTGGATGGTGGCATGGAGCAACTCACCACCTCGTAGCTCTTCTAATTGATCCAGTTTGTTATAGAACGAGGACTTTTATACAAGAATGGAGGGCGGTATCTGTGTTAGTCTGGATCTGCAAAAGCAACAGAGTCTCCTGTGCCACTTTCTAGACTAACAAATATATTGGAGCATAAGCTTTCATGGGCTAATACCCACTTCGACTTTTATACGAGGAAACTTTCTGGTGGGCACCAGGTAGACTGGCATCCTTGGAGACAGTTGGTAGTTCCAACTAAGTACTGGGTAAAGCTCTTGAGCTTAGCCCACAATCATCCTAGTGGCCATGCTGGCGTGAACAGGATCAAAGACCGTTCGGGGAGGTCATTCCACTGGGAGGGAATGGGCAAGGATGTTTCTACTTATGTCCAGTTTTGTGAGGTGTGCCAAAGAGTGGGAAAACCCCAAGACCAGGTCAAAGCCCCTCTCCAGACATCCCCCATCATTGAGGTTCCATTTCAGCAAGTAGCTGTGAATATTCTGGGTCCTTTTCTGAAAAAGACACCCAGAGAAAAGCAGTACATATTGACTTACATGGATTTTGCGACCCGATGGCCAGAAGCAGTAGCTCTAAGCAATACCAGGGCTAAAAGTGTGTGCCAGGCATTAACGAACATTTTTGCCAGAGTAGGTTGGCCCTCCGGCATCCTTACAGATTCAGGAACTAATTTCCTGGCAGGGACCATGAAAAGTCTTTGGGAGGCTTATGGGGTGAACCATTTGGTTGCCACCCATTACCACCATTAAACAAATGGCCTGTTGGAGAAGTTTAACAGAACTTTGGGGGCCATGATACTTAAATTAATGAATGAGCGCTCCAGTGAATGAGCACACCTAGCGTTACAGCAGTTACTCTTTGCCTACAGGGCTGTATCACATCCCAGTTTAGGGTTTTCACCATTTGAACTTATGTATGGTCGTGAGGTTAAGGGACCATTACATCTGAAGAAGCACCAGTCGGAGAGGTTTATGCCTTCTCCAGGAACCAATATTCTGGACTATGTAAACAACCTACAAAACACCCTCCAAACCTCTTTAGCCCTTGCTAGAGGAAACCTAAAAGATGCTCAGGAAGAGGAAAAGACCTAGTATGATGAACATGCCAGAGAACGTTCCTTTAAAGTAGGGGACCAGGTCATGGTCTTGAAGGCACTCCAGGCCCATAAGATGGAAGCGTCGTGGGAAGGGCCATTTACGGTCCTAGAGTGCCTGGGATATGTTAACTATCTCATAGCATCCCCCACCTCAAACCTAAAGCCTAAAGTGTACCATGTTATTTCTTTAAAGCCCTTTTATTCCAGAAAATTAAAGGTTTGTCAGTTTACAGCCCAGTGAGGAGATGACACTGAGTGGCCTGAAAGTGTCTACTATGAAGGAAGAAGTGATGATGACATGAAAGAGGTGAACCTCTCAATGACCCTCAGATGTATGCAGTGACAGCAGATCAAGGAGCTGTACACTAGCTTCGCACTGATGTTCTCAGCCACCCCAGGATGGACCAAATGGGCATACCACTATATTAACACAGGTAATGCTGGCCTAATTAGAGCCCAACTTTACTGGATGACTCCTCAAGCCAAAATTGGTATAGAACGGGAGATCCAGGACATGCTACAGATGAGGGTAATCCGCCCCTCTAACAGTGCATGGGAATCTCCAGTGGTTCTAGGTCCCAAACCAGATGGGGAAATATGCTTTTGCATGGACTACCCGTAAGCTAAATGCTGTGACTCGCCCAGACAACTATCCGATGCCTTGCACAGATGAGCTGTTGGAGTAACTGAGACGTGCCCAGTTCATCTCTACCTTAGACTTAACCAAGGGGTACTGGCAAGTACCGCTAAATGAATCCGTCAAGGAAAGGTCAGCCTTCATCACCCATATAGGGCTGTGTGAATTTAATGTGCTCCCTTTTGGGCTGTGAAATGCACCCGCCACCTTCCAGAAACTTGTAGATAGTCTCCTAGCGGCACTGGGAGAATATGTAGTCATCTATCTTGATTATGTGACCATCTTTTCTGACTCATGGGCCAAACACCTGGAGCTTCTCCAGAAGGTCTTCGAGTTCATAAAGAAGGCAGAACTAACTGTTAAGGCTAAAAAGCAGGGGCAGGCAACCTCTGGCATGGGTGCTGAAGGCAGCACACAAGCTGATTTTCAGTGGCACTCACACTGCCCAGGTCCTGGCCACCAGTCCAGGGGCTCTGCCTTTTAATTTCATTTGAAATGAAGCTTCTTAAACATTTTAAAAAGCTTATTTACTTTACATACAACAATCATTTAGTTATATATTATAGACATATAGAAAGAGACCTTCTAAAATGTTAAAATGTATTACCGGCACACAAAACCTTAAATCAGAGTAAAATGAAGACTCGGCGCACCACTTCTGAAAGGTTGCCAACCCCGGCTAAAAAGTATTAAATAGGCCTAAACAGTGACTTACCTTGGATACCAGGTGGGTCAAAGAACTATCAATCCCCTACAGGCCAAAGTGAGTGCTATCCAAAAGTGGCCTGTCCCAAAATCAAAGAAACAGGTCCAATCCTTCTTAGGCTTGGCCAGATATTACAGGCTATTTGTACCTCACTAAGCCATATCGCCTCCCCACTGACAGACCTAACCAGAAAGAACCAGCCAACTGTAATTCAGTGGATTGAAGAGTGTCAGAAGGCCTTTAACTAACTTCAAGCGACACCCATGTCTGACCCCATGCTCAGGGACCCAGACTTTGACAAACCTTTCCTAGTAACCACAGAAGCATCAAGCATGGTGTGGGAGCAGTTTTAATGCAGGAAGGACCAGATCAAGAATTGCATCCTGTCGTATTTCTCAGCAAAAGACTGTCTGAGAAGGAAAGCCACTAGTCAGTCCCCGAAAAGGAATGTTATGCCATTGTGTATGCTCTGGAAAAGCTACGCCCATACATTTGGGGATGGCAAACCGGCCATGCTGTGCTGAAGTGGCTTCATACCGTCAAGGACAATATCAAAAAACTTCTTCGGTGAAGTTTAGCACTCCAAGATTTTGATTTTGAAATACAACACATTCCAGGAACTTCTAACAAAGTTCTCCCATGCACTTTCCCATGAAAGTTTCCTAGAATCACCTGGTTAAAACCATCCTTGGAATGTGGGACATATTGTTAGTTTTTATATCATCAGTAGTATGTCTAGAGGTGCATGTGTCTTATTAACTCTCCTAGAGCTCCAGGAAGAAATCACACCCAGCGTGGAATAGGCCGTCCAGCATCATCTGTGATTTGGGGAGCGTGTCATAACCATACAGCTAAGGGTAGCCTAGAATTCCCCGTTACCTGTAAGGGATGAAGAAGCTCAAATAACCTGGTTGGCACCTGACCAAAAAAACCAATGGGGAAAGAAGATACTTTCAAATCTGGGGGGAGACTTGGTTTGTGCTCTTCGTTTGTGTGAGTGTTCTCTCTGGGTCAGAGAGAGACCAGGCAGAAAAAAAACCCATCTCTTACAATCAGAAATAACCATCGAGAATTACAAAAATAGTAAGTAAAAGCCAGGCATGGTGTATTAGCTTAACTTCTGTTTTAGCTTGTGAATTGTCCCTTTGCTAGAAGGAGGTTTATACCTTTTCTTTAAATAAAATTTTTCTTTTAAGAACCTGATTGATTTTCATTGTCCTAAGGGTCCAGGGGTTTGGGTCTGTTGGTGAGGATATTATTCTCAAGCCTTCCCAGGAAAGGGGTTTAGGACTTGGGGGGATATTTTTGGGGGAATAGGAACTCCAAGTGGTCCTTTCCCTGAATCTTTGTGTAAATCACTTGGTGGTGGCAACAACATTATCTGTCCAAGGACAAGGAATTTTTGCATTCGGAAAGGGGCAGGGATGTTAGAGCGCTGCCATGGTAAAGGATCGTCCTTAAAGCCAGCAGTGTTTTAATGTGGGCTGGGTACGGGCCAGTATGGGTTCTTACCGGTACACCGTATCGGCCCATACCAGCTCACTTTCACTCCTGCATGGGTCCTCCAATGTAATTCGTAGGCAGCAGGTTTTAAACCATCATAAGAAAGTACTTCCTCGTACAATGCACAGTCAACCCATGGAACTCATTGCCAGGGGATGTTGCAAAGGCCAAAAGTATAATGGGGTTCAAAAGAATTAGAGAAGTTCATAGAGGATAGATTCATAATGGCTATTAGCCAAGATGGTCAGGGACACAATGCCATGCTTTGGGTGCCTCAGACCTCTGAGTATTAGAAACTGGGACAGGAAGACAATGAATAGATAGATCTGTTCTGTTCATTCCCTCTGAAGCATCTGGCACTGGTTCCTGTCAGAAGACAGGATACTGGGCTATATGCACCATTGGTCTGACTCTATGGCCATTCTTGTGTTCTTATGTTTAGTTGAGCTGGCACAGTGCTGAAGATTGTAATTTAGTACTGGTATAGACTAGTAACTACCACTCCCCTTCTCCAGAGCAAGGAGAGAACAGGGGGGAAATTATGGCTGCCTGAACCAAAAATCTGCCTCTAGGCTTCCTTTCTAAGGACTGCATCCCAGAGGACACAAGCTAGCTCTTGGATGCTAGTGTGACAGGTGCCTTAGAAATACCCGAGACAAATCTTAAAGGGCACTTTGATTTGGATTCAGCAGAGCGCTTAAGCATGAACTTATGTCTCACTGAAGTCATTCAAATATGGGTCAATATATTTTATTTTAAATCTTTCCAAAACAATTCATTTCTGGAAGGAGATTAATCATAAGGATTTAAGTCCAAAAGATGCTATTTTAGGAAAGTTAGAAGTTACTGTAAACAAGGGCTTAGAATAAAAATGCCTTCTCAGCTGTAAATTGCTACTGGGACACTATAATGTATGAAATTCATTACTTTGCTTTATCAAGGTGAGCTGCATCTCTCCCTCTGCCCCTAGAGCATTCACTTGGTTTTAACCCTGCCAGCAGAGCCACATAAATAATTAAACCTGCATAGCAGAATGGGTCTTTAAGAAACTAACGATGGAAAGACTTGCCTGCTAAAAGCATACGTTACTGTGCTGTTATATTTATTACTTATGTGGCACTTTATCTTGCAAGCTCTTTGCAAACAAAGTAATTAGGGTCCAATGCTGCAAATCACTGTACCTGCGGTACTTCACTGCACCCACGTGTAATCCCATTAACTTCCTGGGGACACCATGGAGATCTCCATGGAGCAATTTGCAAGATCAGGGCCTTAAGTTTCTCAGCACTCCTATTTTTATGTGGATTGTGAGTCAGGCTGGTAAATGATACCCCCATTTTACAGATCTCTCAGTGAGCGCATCTCTTCAATGAATAGCGTGGGGAAATAAAAATAGGTCCTATAGGAATCATTTGTGCTAAGAATTAATGAGCTGGGCATGTCTTGGCATTCATTGTGTAAGTTGTGCTCATGATCTGTTAAAAATAAATGAAGGGAGAGGGAGAACATGTTTTTGTGTTCTCCATTAAAAATGTTGTTATGGTGCTCTGTGTTCTGTTGCACATTTTATTACGATAATAATTTCAGTAAAGTACATCTGGCTTTCCTGAAGGCTGTCCCCTCAGGTTAAGCACACTGTCTAAAAATATCTCCTTTATATTTTTTTAATGTTCCTCCTTTTTATCTTCCTTTTGATGCCTCTTTATTTGAATTATTTCTCTTTTTTAAGATTATATTAACACATTTTGTTCTTAATTCTATAATCTTTTTAACTCTCGGCTCCTTTGTACTGTGTGCTTTTGTACCCTTTTCTTTTCAAGTTCTTTTCATGTTTCCTCCCTTTTGTTTTTTTTCCCCCCTGGGAGCCTTTATTGTTATTTTATCCTTTATTTTTAGATTTGCACTCTACAGTGGGAACTAGTGCTAAGAAAATGGAAACGAAAAGAGCTGCATAAAGCAGCATAGTGAAGAGCAGTATATTGTGCCATAGGAGAACATAGGAAAGAAGGCACAGTAGTGAGGTCTGAATATTTTTGGTCTCCAAAGTAGAATATGTTTGCAAAAGAAAACAGGGACATTTCATAAAATAAAGAAAAAATCTGGTGTATAACTATTGCTTTGGAATTACGAAAATGCCTTGAAAGTGGGGTTGTTGCAATGTGCTGAATTCCCCATGCGCTGAGTCAAATTTACTTTTAAGACACAGATCAGAGCGCGCTTGCCTGAAGGGTCCCACTGAATGAGGCAGAGAGTGACAGTGACTCATTCTGGTTTGTGCTGGAAGCTGACTCACTGCTCTATAAGTGAACACACTACTGTTTAAATGTGCTAATGCTGGCTGATAAAAAGATTGCCTGTTTTGTATGAAGATGTGTAATGCCAGTTATCTTTTATATACATCGGCATTCGCCGATAAAGCCTGTTTTCAACAGAGGAGACAAACGTGGCCAAGCAGTCTTAGGAATTTGACAGATTGTTGCTCTTGCCACCATTAAACAGGACTATCTCTATACATGTCAAATCTCTGTCTCTGATTTTTTTTTTTCCCCTGCTGCAACTAAGGATCGCAAATTACTGAATTGATCTTTCCTGGTGAGAGCAATTTGTTCTCTAAGGAGTGGATCTTGAAAGGTGCGGAGCACTTTTGATAGGTACTGTGTGCCCTTAACTCCTGTTGACTTGGATGGAAGTTTGGGGCACTTAGCATCTTGCAGCATTTAGCCCTTTATATATGATCACCTCTACAATCTAAGAAGAGCCATTATTTATTCCTTTATATAAAATTTGTTCTGTTCTTAGCCTCTGTCCCCACATTCTCTGCTGGGCCAATTCTCCACTCAGCTCACCAGAGAGGGAGATTATTGGGGAGCTGTTCCAGCTCCCTGCCTCTCAGGCTGTATCTGCACTTGCCCAAGCCCTGGAGTAGGTTACAACAGCTCCCAAGAGACCATACGGCAGCTGGGAATAGTGAGAGGGAAGTGCATTCTAGCCACCACCCCAACAAGCTCTGACACCACCACACAATCTTTCTTCCAGGGACGGACAGGGGGTAGCACATGAGCTGGATATGCCAGCTCTGGACCAGTTGATGCTAGGGGAATTCTCACCTGCCCAGATCCTGACAGTGCAAAGGGGCCAGAACTCACAGAAGAGTCTTGTTCTTGTCTTCATCCTCATATACAATATTCAGATATTTTCTATTTTTATGTGGATTGCTCCAGCTGTTTCATCTACTAACTGTCTTGAAAATCCCTTTACATCTGTGTTGCATACATTATCATTTCTGATTCATCTAAGAATCCTTTTACATATGTTCTTATTCTCTTTGTAACCACTCCTCCAACCCAGCTGTTCTGTTTCCTTTTCTGCTGAAGGTCTTGTTCCAGAGCTTTTTTATGTGTTTGACAGCAGTACCTGTTGGAAAGACCTTTAAGAGAACATTCACATCTTCCAAAGTAGTTTTGTGAAAAACAAACAAACTATTGATCAAAAGATAATATTTGAATGGTGTCAGGGGGAGATGTGTCAATTAAGAATGGCTTTTGTTCTTCAACACCTAGAAGCATTTCAGCCACATAACCCACAAGAATTTGGTATTAAGCTATTTCTAAGCACCATTATACTTACATTCATTTTTCCATTCCATCCTTATACAAAACTGAGGTTAGGCAATGGAATTCAAGGCACTAGTCAGTGATTATGGAATGTAATTTAGCTCCCAGTGCATGGAAATAGTCACTCAGCAGAACCTTTATGCAGGCATTTCGGGCTAGTGGATCCAGGTAAATGCAAATACAGTAGCCTGTTCCCAGGCTCATTCAATACTGCCTCATCCATACATGCCAATTTTGGCTACCCAGTGGCTGTCGAGGCCCAGTTTTGTAGCTACTTTGCTGCACGTCCTACCTCATGCAGGGCTACTCTGGCAATCAGGAGACACAGAGGGTCCAAAATAAGTATCTTCAGTTATTGACTTGAATAGTTGATTTGATTAGCTAGTGGTGTGGCAGATTGTTCTCTGCCTGTTTCATCACTAGGAGTGCGTCCCTCCTACCAGAAAATCATAAATTACCATCTTAGTTAGAATCTTCAGTCTGGAGTCCTGGCAAAGTGATGCCATCATAAATTTTATAGGCACGTAGTCAAGGATGATGAGTTCTTCAGTTCTGATGTTTATTAAAGTGCTATTTGAAATCCCGTGGTTCGGTAACAAACGATATCATAAAACAAATTGAATTATTTCTAAGCACTACAAAAGTAGGTTATTTGAGCAGACTTCTTTCTTTTTCAAGTTTCCATTTCATGGAAAGTACAAATAACACCCTGAAACCTTTTTCTATAGCATGGGAATTAGAGAAATGCTTTGAAAGAAACACAGGATATCTCCCTGGAAATATGTGGGTGGATAGCTTCCTGCTCTATAGTTCTAGCTAATTTGCCAACTATTCCAAAATCATTAACTTCTGTTCAAAAGTGCAGCAAACCTTATGCTCAAAATATTTTTAGAGTAATTAAAATGTTCACTGGGTTAGGGTTAAATACCATCTTTTTCAAGACCTATATGGTCTCACATGAAATTTCAGCAAAGCTCTGTCCCATCCAAATGTCTCCTCCCATATACTATTCTTTTTGAAATTCAGGTGCACATTAGCTCCCTTAGCTCTGGGGCATTTCCAGGTGGATTTAAGCTTGCTGGAAGTTCAGTACCTTTGGACTTTGGGTATTGTTGCTCTCTGTTCATGCAAGAAGGACCAGGGAAGTGAAAGGGTAAAGGAATAAGCCCTTTAACATGCATTTCCACATGGGCTGTACAAACCTGCCAGGAACCCTGGGTTAGCCTGCACTGTAGCATGCTCTGCCATGGCTCCACTAATCTGGGTCCCAAGCCAGCTAGATTAAAGCTAGCTCACGTATGTCTACACAAGCTGCAATCAGACCCCATGACTGCCGTGTAGCCATATCCTCAGATTGTAAATTCTTTGGAGCAGGAGCTGTCTCTTAGTACGTTCTTATACAGAGCGTAGCACAATGAGACCCTGATGTTAGCTGGGATCTCTAGGAGTTACCATAATCAAAATAAGAATACTGAGATGAAATACCAGTAAGCCACTAATAGGTAGCCTCATAGATGAAATTACATCTTAAAAAACATTTTGTCTGTATGTAGGTATTGTTATATTTCTCTAACACATAATAAGTTCCTTGCGTAAGGCTGAACCCAACTTCCATTAAAGACAAAGGGAGTCTTTTCATGTACTTCATCAAGAGTTACACTGGACTTCTCAGCAGTAGATCTCAAAGTTCTTTACAAAGGAGGGTCAGTATTATTATGCCCGTCGTATAGGGAAACTGAGGCACTGAGACGTGACTTGCCCATGGTCACTTAGTAGGCCAGTGGCAGAGCTAAGAGTAGAATGTGGGTCTTCTGAGTCCCAGGCCGTTGCATTATCCTGTAAGATGCACTGAGTGGGTCTTTTTACAGTACAGTATGAAGTCCTACCTTATCCAAATTGGGACTAATCTCTGAAGCACCTTATATTGTTTGAGGAAAAATCCTGGTAATTCAAATAATCCAAACTATTATTCCACTTTTTATTATCCCAGAAAGTGTAAATGTCACACATGGGACAAAGATTTTGGAATTTGTGCTTTGGACTTTGTCACCAACAATTTAGGTGCCAAAAGGAGGGGAAAAGGCTTGCTGCATTTTGTGGCCTGGTACACATACAGTAAATCAATGAAACGAAAGGCATACCACACGTTTTCCTGTCTGTTGTAGTGTGTCTCTTGGGCTATGCACTGGGTTGGCGGAATGTCACAGCTCCCAAACAGGTTTGTGTCATGCCTTTCACTTTATTGATATGGATGCATCACGCTACAAATTGCTACAAGCTCTCACACAATGTGAATAAACAGTTCCTATTCTATTGCATTCTCTGACATTTAGTGACATAATACAGAAACCATCCCCATTTTGCCAAGCTTATGCTCAAAATGCAACTATACATATATATGCTATTTCTGCAAGTGCTTATCATAAGTGGTATCTCTAATCTTTAGAAATTGAAGAGTGATTTGAGGAAAATGGATAGTTTCTCTTCAAATAGCATGAGATGTAGAAGCATTATTTGATCTATTTATTAGTACAGTATCTAATCTCTAACTCTCTATGTCTTTTTCCAAATGGGTAAAGATACACAATTTTGGATGGATATGGCTAGTGTTACCTGGGGACCCCCTACCCACATTGGGCAGGCGCCCCTTTCTCAGGCAAAACAGGCTCGGATAGCTGGAGGAGGTTGCAATGTCTTTATTCAATGCGACGTCGCATGCACGCAGCCCTGTGCTTCTCAGCCAAAAGCAGGGTGCGGCCCCGATCAATGGCCGGGTCGTTCTTTTTATAGCTTGATTACATCACTGGGCGTCAACATTCCGCCACGTACTTGTTTGCACAAGGATACAAAGTAGAAAAAGTTTCAAAATGTCCACATGCGTACTAAGCATACTAGCTTGAAAAAACGGCATTCCATGCATTCCATTGGTGCTACCTTGCTCATACACTCTCCCTCTCCCCCTCTTGTTTCTTTGTGTTATGCGAAGCCAAATACAGAAGCAGACAGGCACAATCGGTGCTAACTCAATTGCTGGCATTGAATCAGTCATATTACACTAGTATTTGAAGATGTTATGAATTTGTCCAAAAGTACCTTTTTCCCATAACCAAACTCCCTTTTTGAACCAAACCAAAAATCTGTGAAAAGGGAGATTCATGCACATTGCAGCATGAAAAAATATGGAGCATTCCGTCAAGCATACAATCAGATCAGCAGTTTTATTTTTCAACCACAACTTCTTAAATTTCCCTACATACCATGAATTTTGAAAGAAATGAACTAGTCACACACAGAAACACAACTTTCCCTTTCACAAGATTTTGTTAACTTGAAGTTTCTTAAGAGTATTTTCTTATAGCAATGTAAATACGAAGCAAGGAAACCATAATGTAAAGCAGCATTTTCCCCCATTGCAGTACCAGTCTTCAAGCACTGGCCTCCTGCCATCCCACTATTCAGCCATGACAACACGATACAACCCTTTCAAACATGCTTGCTTTCGATGCAACAATGGAAAAACAAAGCTGGTGTTTTTGGCAGAACAGAGGTGCAGGCGGGCTACATGATAAGAGAGAACACACTCAAGTGGGGAGGGGCAAAGTTGTGACAGGACTTAAAAGTTGGAAAAAAGCTTGAACTGGATGTGGTGAAGTGGGGGAAACCACTAAAAGGATTCAAAGAGGGTTCTTAACTGCCACGTTTTATAGCAAAGGGTATTATTGGTGTTAATTAACGATCTTGTATTTATTTTTATTCTGTTGTTCAGTACCCCAAGTGTTTTAGCTGGTACAGAGGGAATGCAATATAATAATAAAATTATCAGTAATATTTTTAGGATTACTATGTACTGATTTATGGTGGCAATTTGTTTGCTTTTTTAAAAAAAGAAAACAAAGTCAATAAAGACAATATTGCCCAAAGGAAGAAAGATAAGACGACAGTTTATCAGCGATCCCGGATTTCAGCCAGCTGTCATTAAGAATGTCTCCTCATCCTTTGGAGGGCTTTGTAGCTGGGTCAGGGCCACTGAAGCCTATGACAAGGTTGCTAAGGTAACCACTATGTCCTAAGATTCTTCTTGTGCATCAAACTTTCATCTTGCTAAATTTCTATAGGCAAAGCACTGTGAAGTGAATGTTAATATGCTGTACAACTGGAACAAGTAGGCTAAGGTGTCTTTGAATTACTGAGTCACAGTAGTTTTGATATAGCAGATACATTGTGCTCTTTGTGTACATAAATATAGCATATAAATAAATACACGTGTGTGGAAATGTATAAGCATTTGTGTTTGAGCTGTGCCATGCTGCTCTGTAATAATATTTTACAGTTGTGTAGTAACTTTCTTTATAAAAGCTCCCAAGATGCTTTATCAATTAAGGGCCTGATCCAAAGGTCATTGTTGTCAATGGAAAGGCTCCCATTGATTTCAGTGGACTTTGGGAAAGGTGCAAAGTGCATGCAGAACATTGAAATGCATCCATCTCCGTGATGAAGGGCAGCAGCCAGATCAAGGATTTGAAAGCAAAACCCTACTCTTAAAGAAAGGGGAATAAGCTCTTTAACATCCTCATAGAGCAGATTGTACCTCTTTTTTAAGGTCTCCTCCTATCCCACAGACAGTAAAGCACACTGTACTCCATTTATCTATCTCAGAAAGTTAGAAGGGTTGAGTTAACACTGCTGGAATTTGAACCTTTGCTTCTAGGGAGCATAGAAATTCAAAGCTGCTAAGACTACTAGCCATCCCCTCTGGCTTAGTTCATTATACAGTGGAACTGCTTACAGTGAACTCTGACCTACAGTGAAACTTATAGTGAAGTAGGATGAAAACCCTGATTTTTTTTCAATGCAGGTGCAGCTTGCTAGTTAAAATGTAATTGTTCAGCAAAAAATAATTCACAGAATTTTTCAAGTTAACTATATCCACTTGTGGCAGTAGCTATTTTATTCTCATTACACATCTTTTTTACCTGACTGGGAAATTGGGCCAAGGAAAGTATCACTGTTAAGACAATTTGCATAAAGGAGATTGTAGTTATCTTATTAAAAGCACACGCACAAAACAAAATCCTTCACAAAACTGTTTTAACATTAGGGAAAGGAGAAAATTGATTGTGATGTAAAAAAAATCAACTTTTTCCATGTATTTTTAATAATCTGTAAATTCTAAACACATATTCCAAAAATATCATTCTGTCTTTTTTTGAGATAACACTGTCACAGAATAAATGGAGAGGGTATGTCTTAACTACTGAGTTGGCTCTGGCTATACCCTATGTGTTGCCTCTAACTCCCTAATACCCACACAGAAAAACCACTGAGCCAGGCTTAAGGGTACTTTAAGCCTGGACGAGCATACATGACTGTGGGTATAAGCTTAAAACCAAGTTTCACCTCAACTTAGTCTGCCAATCAGCCTGAATTGTGGTGAGGATGCAAGCTGATCAAGCTTTTTCTTACACGGTTACTACCATTAAAGCATTCTCAAAGGCAGCATAGATATTAAGTCCACTGCATTACCTGTGTTACGGAGTCCATTGGCTTGCAAAGTCTCTCAGTATAACATGTTTTCTAAAGAGCTGCCCCTGGTGGAGAGTGGGAAGCATCCTAGTTAAGCATCCTCTTAATGTTTACCCAAATTTTACACCATTCCTGTGTTATAATATATGAGAACCTCCTGTACAAAAGGAATTGATAATGACCAATAAGATTTTTCAGCAGAACAAAATTGTTGTGATCCCCTTCGTACATCACTAGACACTCTCTTCCCCTGGAATGAATTGCCATATCAGTCACAAGTGAATGAACTATCTCCTTTCTAACCTTTCCAAATGCTTTTGTACCCTACTTCTTAAAACTAAGGGTATTTTTCTAGTTGCATGTATAACTGGTTTCTTTGTTTCATTTAACTCTATTTATTTTATATCCAATTTACCAGTGACAATGGGTAACTGGAAATTGATGGTCTATTTCCAGTGTTTTGGAATCCTGAATAGTCTGAATTCTACCAATTAGATATAGAGCTAAGCATATTTCAAAACCTAATATAGAAATACTTTGTCCCTTAACTATTGCAAATCTTATGATTTCTAAATTATCTTTAACTCTGACCTGTGATAGTATATAAATACCCATAACAAGAATTTTTTCACCACTACAACATTGTAAGCTAATATGTGTTTGTTCTGTGACTACAGGCTTTACTTTTAGACATCTTATATTTTCATAAGAACATAAGAAAGACCGTACTGGGTCAGACCAAAGGTCCATCTAGCCCAGTATCCTGTCTACCAACAGTGGCCAATGCCAGGTGCCCCGGAGTGAGTGAACCTAACAGGTAAAGATCAAGTGATTTCTCTCCTGCCATCCATCACACCCCTCTGACAAACAGAGGCTAGGGACACCATTCCTTACCCAGCCTGGCTAGTAGCCATTAATGGACTTAACCTCCATGAATTTATCCAGTTCTCTTTTAAACCCTGTTATAGTCCTACTCAGGCAAGGAGTTCCACAGGTTGACCGTGCACTGTGTGAAGAAGAACTTCCTTTTATTTGTTTTAAACCTGCTGCCCACTAATTTCAATGGGTGGCCCCTAGTTCTTCTATTATGGGAACAAGTAAATAACTTTTCCTTATTCACTTTCTCCATGCCACTCATAATTTTATATACCTCTATCATATCCCCCCTTAGTCTCCTCTTTTCCAAACTAAAAGCTCCTAGCCTCTTTAATCTCTCCTCATATGGGACCCGTTCCAATCCCCTAATCATTTTAGTTGCCCTTCTCTGAACCTTTTCTAATGCCAGTATATCCTTTTTGAGATGAGGAGACCACATTTGTACACAGTATTCAAGATGTGGGCACACCATGGGTTTGTATAAGGGCAATAAGATATTCTCTGTCTTATTTTCTATCCCTTTGTTAATGATTCCTAACATCCTGTTTGCTTTTTTGACTGCCGCTGCACACTGCATGGACATCTTCAGAGAACTATCCACGATGACTCCAAGATCTTTTTCCTGATTAGTTGTAGCTAAATTAGCCCCCATCATATTGTACGTATAGCTGGGGTTATTTTTTCCAATGTGCATTACTTTACATTTATCCACATTAAATTTCATTTGCCATTTTGTTGCCCAATCACTTAATTTTGTGAGATCTTTTTGAAGTTCTTCACAGTCTGCTTGGGTCTTAACTATTTTGAGCAGTTTAGTATCATCTGCAAACTTTGCCACCTTACTGTTTACCCCTTCCTCCAAATCACTGATGAATAAGTTGAATAGGATTGGTCCTAGGACTGATCCGTGGGGAACACCACTAGTTACCCTTCTCCATTCTGAAAATTTACCATTTATTCCTACCCTTTGTTCCCTGTCTTTTAACCAGTTCTCAATCCATGAAAGGACCTTCACTCTTATCCCATGGCAACTTAATTTACGTAAGAGCCTTTCTTCTGAAATTACATTAGCATCTGTGTCTATTACTTACAAAATAAATGTTGCACAAGTAACTGTCCAATCCTCCTTGTAATTCACAGAGTGACTGTTTTAAAATACCCAGAAACAAATTTTCTCCATCTACATCAGCTCTGTATTCCTTATTCAGTATCTTCTCTGAAACTTTTGAATTTTAAACTAAATATATATTTCAAAGTGTTTTCAGACTTCTCTGCTTACAAAGTTTTGTGAAATTATTCTGATTTTTTGCAGATATGCCAGGTTCAAACATATGCTGGACATAGTGCCTAGGTAGGTGCTTCCTTCCACATCTAGAACATTCTTTCCTATCTTCATATGTTTTAAGTTTAATACTTTCATTCTGTTTTCCTCTATACATTTGTTTTTTACTTTTTCTTATTCACATCTGTTTGTTTTCTTTTGAAAATGTGCAGTCATTGTCGATTAAGTTCACAGTTTGGTAAATTCTCACTGCTTTTCCTGATTTAGATATTAGATTTTTTTTCTTACACTGATAATTTGTTATACTCATCACAATTTGATATCTTATTTTTGACTCAGAGAAATTCTGGAAATTACATTCCGATTTCTTATCTTTAGATCAGTTAAAAATTATTCAAAAGTCTCTTCTTCCATTTGATTACTTGAGTGAAACTGAAATCTTTCAAATGTCTTATTTCTTTTTGGTAAACAGTATTCTTCAATTTTTTTAAAGACAAAGTCATAATCAGCTCATATTTTGACAGTAAGCTCAAATGAATTATATAATGAAATTGCTTCAGTACCAGCAATACTAAAAAAGACGGCAATCTTTTGTTCATCTTCCTTATGAGCAGACCCAGATACCTTAAAAAATAAATCAAATTCTTTTTTAAACCTTTTCCAATTTTCTGCAGCATTTTTTGACATTTTTAGAAATGTGTGAATTCTTAATTGATCCATCTTATTTCATTCAAACGTGCTTTTCACTTTTGAGTAACTTTTAACTTAGGGTTTTTTGTTTGATTGTTTTTTTTAACTTCCTGTAGAGGGATGGCTGCCCCACTCCTGGGTAAACAGGGCTGTGGCTGGGTACAAGCAGCTCCCAAGCTGATTGGACATAGCAATAAAAGGGCTGAGAGTTTGGTGCTCAGTCAGTCTCTCTCCAGTCTTGGAGGGAGCAGGGCCTGGCTGCCTGCGGAAAGGGTACCTGGAGTGGAGTAGGGCTGGGGGAAGGCTAGAGGAGCTGGGGGAGCTCCAGCCTGGAAGCCTCCCAGGGCTGCAGGGCCTAGGAGATGGCCCATAAGCGATACTGGGGCTGCAGGGGGTAGCCCACGGGTAGGCAGAGGCAGCAGGCCAAACCCTTCTTGTCTATGATGACTGGCTTATACATACTGCAGTAAGCCCCAGTGAAAAGGGACTTGATGGCGAGTAGCCCATAGGCTGAGGCAAGATGGGGATAGGGAGTAGGGGTGGGGAGGGAAGACCCGGAGACCTGAGAGGGAACTGCAGGGGGCAGCACCCCATTAGGACACCAGGGTCTGGGAGGGACATGGGGCCAGTGGACAGCAGAACACCAGCCTGCAGAGGGCGCTCTGGAGGCTGGAAGGGCTAATTCCCAGACAACCAGCAGGAGGCGCCGCAGGAGTGAATCACTGCTCTGCTACACTTCCGGTTCTTTTTCATCACTTCCTTCACTCCTGTTACCATATGTTGTTTGTTGATATCGAAGTTATCCACTAGTCTTAATAATAATTCATTGCTAGAAACGTAATACAATCTTTACTAGATAAATAGTGAACATGTATACAGAGCATCAGACTGACCTAAGTGAAATCAATCTAACCTAAAACCAACTGCCTTCTCCAGATGTCAACTGCCAAACCCTGGAGAGTCTATTCATTCTCTTAATGCCACATTAACACTACATTTGCTCGAAATAATACTAAAAACAGCACTAGAACCTGGTTCTTTTGTTTATGTAAAGAGCATGATTTATCATTCATTTGGAGCGGTGGAAAACCTAGCCACTGTACCCACAGTGCAGACAACTGGAGACGTCCATGTACTTATGAGGAAAAGGTTTCAGCCTTTCCAATGCCGTGACACCAGAAGTTAAAGGGTAGATAGGTTTTATTCCATTGGAAAGAATAATGTACTGTTTCTGTACTTTTCAGAGATATTTACCCCAGTCCAGATGAGACATGCCCCCAGGATGCCCCTGACTCTGAGCAAAAATCAAGAATCAATTGGGGGAAAGAAAAAAAAGGCCAGAGACGAGCTACTGCTAACGATATATAGGGCCTTTGCCAGCCGGTCACGCCAGATCCTGGAGTAGGACAAGTAGAGCCAGGTGTGATGGGATCCCTGGGGTACAACCTGGAACTGTGGGGCTGCTGTGCCCTCTTAACTCTCCAACCTGGGCTGTCTCTCAAAGTGCTTTGCTAGTAACAAGCAGCAAACCCCACCCAGTGCTGTTATCACTCAGCCACCAGCACACAAACACATACCCAGCTAAGTTGCATGAATGCTCTTCAAGTCACTCATGAACAATTATTTTGGAAACATTAGCAATCTTCACCACCTGTTGGTAAACCACAGTGATAATTACCATGCAAGCCTCCATCAGCGGAGCACCAACGGTTAACTTGCCAACACCAAACTGAGTCTGGGGTAACCAGCCTCCAGAAAGCAATAGCAACCCATTTTTAGACTGATAGGACCTCTTTAATCTGCATGCTCTGGCACTGGAGGGCCAGAACAAGCTGCTCAAACAACTCCATGAAGGTATTCTTCCTCATGAAGAACTTCTGGACCCACTACAGGTCATCCCAGGTCTTCATGACAATGTAATTCCACCATTGCATTGTGTTCTGCTCCAGAACCTCTGGCCAGCATAGGAGGGTTCCACAGCTATTCAAACCTGCATCAACTGTCTCCATTGCTCCATGTCTGCATGCAGACTGTGAGATCTCTTAACGAGGCACAACATTGCCTTCCCAGGCCAACAAGCCATCACCGAAATGATGTCCAGCACATCTCAGACCCTGCATTGGCCTTCTGTTTCCTTTAATTTATTGAGTTGATGGGCTAAGACCACTTCTTCATGGAGGTTGAGGAAGGACAGACAAGTACTCCCACAATGCACTGCAAATGACTTAATACAGTGACACAGCTTAATATGGCATTAAGAACCATGAGACAGCCTACCAAAAATCCAGCCCAGCACATGGGCTAGTCCAGCAGCACTGGGGATGCAGCTAAATAGGTCTGGCTTGGTAGGACTTTGCAGAGATAGTGCTATACCCATGTTAATTTTGCAGTGAAGATGTGCCAACAAGGAAAGCTGTCTTTAGCCAAAAAATAGCGACATAAAGGTGCTCACCCCTTCCCTGTGTCATTCAGACATGAATGTCAGTGCCTAATGTGACAATTTACATTCTAACATTATCAAACAAAGCAAGTAAATTAAATGAAAAGAAAAAAACTGTGCAATGCAAGGCTGAATAATTAAAATCCCCTAAAAGTGTGAGAATGCAGATTTGAATTCCAAATGAACTCTGCCCTGGTTCAAATCTATATTTCTGTTTTTTCTAATTAATTGTATAGTCACTATATTATTGTCTGCTGTGCAATATAAATCATAAAATAGAAAGATTTTCAACACAGCTAAGATTATGTTGCTGTTGAAAGCTGAACCTCTGCGTTTCCTGACTTTCTGGTATGTCAACTATGAAGTCTTAATGTTGCAGTAGTATAGTATTTTTCATGTAAAGCCAATTCCTCAAGTGTTGTAAATCACTGATTTACCATAGCCCAGGATTTGGCCTGCAATACATACGTCCTAAAATCAAATATGCTTGCACACACACTTATGTGTCATAGTGCCCCAACTGATAATACATCTCTCCGCATTTGGGATGCTGAATGTACTCATAAATCAGAAATGCTAACTACAAAGACCAAAAAAGTGATACTTTTTTCATCAGACTTCCATGATGTGAAGATTAATTTTGTATTGAACAATACACAATTTATTTATAAATTTATTTTTGAGAATGACCCCAAATGACAGAGACTGCTAACTTAAAAATTCAGATAAAAAAAGCAAAAAAATATGAGAAAAGCTCAAAGAACTGAACACTGAACTAGTAGTCCTACAGGACCAGCTGTCTTAGACACTCTCAGGGAAAAGATCACTGGAGGAAAGCATTGAACTGACAAAGTGTGTGATTTATAATCTCTCATTCTCATAAAATGACTGTCGTTATTCTTGTGAGCTAAGAACCTGGAGCAAGATGTAATGGGCCACTGGGCTAAAAATGTAGTACAGATTTATTTCCATAATTACAACCAGCAAAACCCTTGAATGGGGAACAACTAATCTGGCTCTGAAAAGTGTAAGGATATCTTTAAAATAGGTAGGATTTATCTGTTGAGTGAAGTGTGTGCTGCTTGGAGAATGTCTAAAATTTTGGGGAAATAAATGGCAGGATCAGTAGATAGGGGAAACCGCTAAAACAAATCCTGCTGTCTTTCTTTCTCCCTCCCCTTTTCCTCTCTCTTTCTCTCTATCTGCACCTTCCTTGCCATTGTTGTACTTCTAAATAATTTGTACACCATAGTGTGTCACAATCTGGTAATAAAGGCTACTTTGGTTTTACTTAAAAGAATGATTCATATAACTTTTTTTTCCCAAATGCAACATCTTTTTCTTTCCCTCTGAGGTCTTCATTACCTCTCTGATTTGGTGTAGTTTAAAAAATCCACTTCAATATTCCTTTATAATGTGCTACATTTCTCACTTCAGCAGGGCTTATAAAATTGTCAGTGGCTGAGTGGCTGAGGCTAGCTTGGGAAAAGAGATGATAAGAGCAATTGATGTGAGGTGCATAAAGCAAAACATTAATGACAACCAAATAAAATACACGTGGCTCCCAGCCATCTTAGAATATGCAAAATATGACTTCAGCTCCTGAGGCTTTATCAGAGACTTTTCTCAAACCATACTGCTTTGCTGAAGCTGCTACCTATAATACATCCCAGTTTACTGTCTCGGTTCTTACATACAGCACAGCTATCCACATTTCTTCAGATCCTATTGATTGCTTACTGCTGCACCTGCAAAGCTTTGAATCTGCCATGGCTGATGATGTCCAGTTAGTGAATGATTGCTTTGCAGATTGAGGGCCAGTTTTTAAAAGATATTTGGGTACCTAAATATGCAGATAGGTGCAAAATGAGATTTTCAAAAGCCTCCAGCACCTAACTCCCCTTGATTACATATTCAAAGTAGTAGTTTTTATCATTTTCTTTAGGTTTTCAGGAGACAATGCTATCATTGACATCAGCTTAGTGGTGGCCTCTTTTGCTAGAGCCTCAAGGTCAAATTGATAAATGCATTAAAAACATGGCGGCAAATACATAAACTCCATAGCTGCTAAGCTGCTAAGATTGACTCTGTTTGAACTTTGGGCAATCGTTTTCAGGCATGAAATCATACCGTTAAAAGCGAGCTCTTCTGGCCGTGGGGTGGGGGACAGGGGGCAATGGGAGAAGAAGAGAGCCAGCTGCTCAGGCTGTAAAGCTGGGGAGAGCCAGTTCCTCTGGCCACTGGGGGCACAGAAAGCACCCCTCCAAAAGCAGCCAAATTTTTATTCCAGTGCATGCCCCTGAAGATTAACACTCTTGAAGCCTAGCCTAGAGCTTCCCCCTGCTTCTAGGGTTCCTTCCTCGATGCTCTCAATCCCAAACTCCTCATCCTCTATATGTATGATGGAGTCTAACAAATTGCATCGGCCCCATCAGTTACTCGCCTACAGCTCCATACAGGGTTCTAACAGCTACTTCTCACCAGGAGGTTAACGGCTACTGAGGCAATGGGATAATTGTGTTCTGCCACCCACTACCGTGGAATTGGTGACCTCTGCCCACCCATCCCCACAGAGCATTATTACTCAGACTTTGTAGGAGATGGGATGAATGTATTTCTTCCTTAGAAAGTAGCATATGACTTTTATAAAAAGGTGTATAGAGAGATAGTACTTAAAATGTCACCATACTGTTGCTGTGTATTGCCAAGACTGTGAAACTATGCCAATATTTATATTGTCACCGACATTTAAAACACGTGTATGATATTTTGAAATATGCCGCTACTATGTATAGAAAATATCTGTAGTTTTTGTATGAAAAGCCAGTCTCTGTATGTTTACTGAAACTCAGGGAAAATGATATTTATCTGGAGGAAGCTTACTGCTAAAAGTCACTGTAAATCTGCTGGCTGTTTGCTGAGACTTCAAGGCAGAGAAAATGGAGGCAGTTATTACTGAGTGTCCATTGACAATATGAAATCTTTCTTTTATAGCATTTGTTTAAGTAAGAGAAGTTTACCCAGTCTACGGTGCGTTATGCTGTGGGAAATTAAACAATCTGCAGGAGCAACTGCATCTTCTTTATATACTTGTCAGCTCATCTTTCTGCCACTCTTTTTTCTTTCCAGAGATTGCAGGCATTTTCAAACAGAGATCAGGTCTTCATTGTGTTTGCACACTAGCTACCACATTGTGAGAAGCACTAGACACAAAATAAATAATCAAAAATGACCAGAAAAGTCTCAAACGTGACTGTTATAGCTAGAGAAAAATGTATAGAATGTAAATACATTTGGTAAATCTACTTTACTTACTACAGCTAAAATAAGCATTCTCCTCAGGGACCCCGGAACCGTAAGCCAGTGTTATTCCTCTGGAATTCCTCTGGGGGAGAGTACTGCTAGACCTTAAACTGTGTGACAGCCCCTGCCACAGTAGATTGTCTACCTTCCCAGAACACTCCTCAAGACTATCAGTTTAAACCTTGCCTTGCAGGTAACATTCAGTGAACCCCAGGTCCCAAGTTCCCCACAGACACCTCTTTGCAGTGTCCAGTTCTTCTCCCTGGACCTACAATGGCAGACCTAAAGACAGCCATACTGCAGCAAAAAAAACTTCAAGACCAGACTTCAAAGAGAAACTGCTGAGCATCTGCAAATTTGACACTATCAGGTGTGGACTTAACAAAGACTGTGAATGGTTCGACAATTACAAAAGCAGTTTCTCCTCTCTGGGTGTTCACACCTCCAGATCAGCTGCTGGAAGTGGGCCTCACCCTCCCTGATTGAATTTACCTTGCTCTCTTGCCTGCATATTTATACCTGCCTCTGGAGATTTCCACAACATTCATCTGATGAAGTGGGTCTTAGCCCATGAAAGCTTATGATCCCTAACATCTGTTAGTCTATATACTCTGTCGCTTTTGCAGCTCCAGGCTAACACGGCTACCCCTCTGATACTGATCACAAAGATTAGTAAGTCAGTCTATCCAAAGAGACAGTACAGACACATTAGCCTGTTTGGCCAGCTGAGGACATGCTCTTCATCTTAATACACAGCACTAAGATGCTTTATATTAAAACTAAGAATAAGTTTATTAATAGAGACCATAGATTCAAGTGGTACTAAGCAAGAGTAAAAGAAAGAGGTAAGGTTATAAATGAAACAAAACACACTTTCTAGTGACAAACTTAACTTTAGCAAGTTCCTATCTTTGCCTAAGCAGCTTCTCTCATTTTCATCAAGGTACCAGTGTCTCCAGCCCTTCTGGCAGGAGGATCCATCAATCACAGAATAAGAGGATGCTGATCCATTTGTCCTGTTAGTGATGGATAACTACGAGGTTCTCCCCTCTTCTTTTTATAGCACAGTAAACTTTTAATGTATGTTCCTTTGAACTGTGTGCCTCAGATGGAGTTCTTCTCCCCTGCAGGGATGCAGATGACATGCTGTTTTCCTTACTTTACTCTCAGTTTGCTTTGTCTGTAGACTTACATGCAAATGTAACTTCCTCTGGCCTCACCTTGCTCAGTTTACACTGGAGACACAGGCAAAACAGCATTCCTTTATCTAGGACAGCCTTCTTTATCCTCGCTCCTCAGATTTCTTGGTCTGAACTTATTTTCAGCACACATGCATAACTTTTTATACACAACCCCTATATACATCACATAGTGATGTAAGCAGTGTCAGGAATGAGATATATTCTGACATCTGGTGGCGAACTATGGGAATTGCAGTGAGTTATGGAAAATAACTTTGGGGCTGATCAGTTTGCATAGACACACCCACTGCGCCTAGCCTGAGCCCACAGCAGCCCACATGGCCACTTCAGCTGAGGTGGGAGCCCCAGTTTTATGTTATTGGGGCAGGAAATATAAAGTGATGTTACCCTGATTATGTGAATGAAGGACTATGGACATGTACTTGGCCCTTGTTATGATGGAGGGACTCGCCATCATCTAGGTAGCACTCACTGGGCAAGGGCCAGGAGTTTCAGAACACGTTGAGATGGAGAGAGGCCATGGGCAGGTTTCTATGCCTTTTGGTGAGGGACTTATCTAAGGGCCCCCCAGGCCTATTGTACCCTGCCTCTCTCCACTGTGAAATGTTAGAACTAATTTTTGATTCCCTTAGGAGTCTAGGTTCAGCCTGCTAAGCTGAATTCACTTTGGGTCTGCTGCTGTGCCAGGGCTCCCCTTACTAAGAGCTGAAACCACTGAGCACTGTGTTAAGTTGGGGCAGGCCTAAAGGCATGTTGGTGGCACCAAGCAATTTGTGCAGCTAGCAGAGCGAAGCAGCAGACTCAGCTGAGCAGTTCCTGGGTGCAGTTTGTGCGACTGGCAGCAGACTCAGCTGAGCGGTTCCTGGGTGCAGTTTGTGTGGCTGGCGGAGTGGCTGGCACAGCAGAGCAGTCCGTGTGTCGACTAGCGCCGCAGAGCTGTCTGTGTGTCGGCTAGCAGGACGGCTAGCGGAGTAGTTGGTGCTGCTGGTGGAGTGGCTGGCACCGCAGAGCTGTCCGTGTGTCAGCTAGCAGGACGGCTAGCGGAGTGACTGGTGCTGCAGAGCAGTTCGAGTATTGGCGAGCAGAGCAGAGCAGAGCAGAGCGGATTGTGGTGAGGGCTGCCGCGGAACCCCACAGAGAGGCGGCACAGTCGCTTTGGACCACGTAAGGTGCCCCTTGCCCTACCCTCCATTTCCACCCAGGCTGGGAGGTAAGACTCTGCTGATTGACTTTTGAACTCTGCACTGACCAAGAACAGAGACTCTTGGGCTGTTGGACTTTTGGGACTATTGAGTGACTTTTTGGGGTTGTGGAACTCAAGAGCCAAAGGGAAGGCCACGGCCTATTTGCTGGGAGGGGGGCTTCTGGTTCATGGTTTGGTTTATTAACCTTGTTTGTGGTGTTTCCCCAATATAATGCCACATTGTTTCTCCCTGTTATTAAAAGGCTTTGGTACACTCAGACTCTGTGCTTGCGAGAGGGGAAGTATTGTCTCTTACAGACGCCCAGAGGGGTGGTATATGGTTGTCCCAGGTCACTGGGTGGGGGCTCGAGCCGGTTTTTGTATTGTGCTATTGGAATGGAACTCCTGGATACTGAACCCGGCCCTTGTTGCTGCCAACTCTGATGGGCAGAAGGGTTACAGTGATATTCATGACCAGCATGTCATCAGTTTAAATAAGATACCTCACAAGACACTGTTTGGCTTCATATTCTGCCAAGTGTGTTAAGTGTGACCTTCACTAGTTGGCATAAAAGGGCTCCTAGAGTCACAGTTTATTATATCCATATCCGTTATTAATATCCGAGTGCACTATAAGTGCCAGTTAGATATAATATTTTGTTCCCCCCTAATTTTTCTAGTGTGCTGAGCAATTGCTGGTGCCTCTAGATTGTTGGGGTTTTGTTCATGAGCAAATAAAATGTTGAAAAGTCTCCCTTAAACATTTTAAAGTAACCTTTTTGTTCAATGACAAATGTTATCCCCTAAGGCTCTCTGTCCAACTTTTCCTTCTATATTAGATGAGGTGATTTGAGCCAGGAAAAGGCATTCCTCTGCCATTTCCCATGATTTATATTGGATCTTCTAGAGGCAATTTTTTCTGTCACTGTTGACAAAATGTGATGCTTTTGACAGGTGGGAGGATTTCAGTCTCTTCACCTTCACTTCTCTACCTCTCCTCCGTTTTCTTTCTTTTCTCTTCTTGTTTTCCTCTTACACATATTCTTGTATTTTCCTCCACTCTCTCTTTCTCTGTCTTTTTTGCCACTATTTCTTCCCCTTTTTTTCTCTTCCCTTCTGCTTCCTTGATCTTTCTCCCTCTTTTCCCTTCATCCTGTTCTTCTCCACATTTGTCTCTATACAGTTCATTTGTTTTTTTAACTAAAATTGCTAGCGTTGCTGTGCTGGAGTGCTGCTGATGCCCTCTGATGCTCTTCTCTTGGATCTGTGCATGTTACATGCCGTGCTGAGAGGAATGCTGATCAACACAGGCTGAGTAGAATACAGCAGTGTAACACTGGAGTGATGCAATGAACAATTTCATTCCATCAGTTTTAAAAGTCAGTCAGATAACAAACCTTGCCTGCCTTAATCAGATCTCAGACCCAAGTGTCAACAACTGTACTTTGGTCTTTCACTCAGCATCTATTGCTGAACAGATTAACTGAATACAAGACAGTCTCTTGGGAACAAAAGGCCACCATCTTGCCTATCTGCAGAGTTTGGACAAATAACACAACACTGGAAGGTCTGTGGGATGCCAGTACTTGTGAATCAGACACCTGCCCATTATGATGGTGAAATCCAGTGAAGAAAACTAAGACCACTACTGACTGAAACCCTGGCTTTCTTCAGTGAAGACAATTTACTCTCATACCTGAAACATGTGATTGCCGGGGTGCTGGAATGTGTGGTGAGGGTGTTGAGAGCCATTGAACCAAACTGTAAACCGTGTATATGATGGAAAGCACTTCAAGCCAGGAGGTGTAGCAGCACCTCCAGTACCTTTAGTTCCAGCACCTATGTGTGACAGTCAGAAGAGCTCCCAAGAAACAGTATCTCAAATTACCACCCCGTCTCCAGTCTCCCTGCTGCACAAGAGCTCTATGAAAATATGGTGATGACCGTATACCAGAAGCACCTAGCCTTTGACAGCATTCCAGACCCAGGATTGAGACCAGACAATGGCACAGAGATAGCTTTGGTAGCGGAGATGGCTGACCTCCTTACAATGCTAAGCCATCATTTTGGCCCTCAGATCCCAGACTCCATTCCCCAACAGAGTCAAGAATCAGGCCCATCACTTTTATGTTAATGCTAAATGTTGTTTTGAGCACTTAGATTCTATGGTGATTGTTGCTCTATACGTAGCTCAGACAGCTAGATTTGAGCTTAGCTGTACAGATTCTTTATAAGAATACAGGCTTTCAACTAAACTAAAACAATATAGTCACCTCTTCCAAGGAAGCAGCTGTATTTTAAATGCCTCTTTTCTCTTTCTTTTCAGGAAATAAAATCCTGAGGCAGCATACCTGTATATCCCCTCCTCTCTGGAGACAGGCAGCAATAATAAAATCTACCAGTTCTAGAAGACAAAGGGTTTTCACTGACCCCTTGTTTAGCTGATATGAAGTTAAATCTCTTAGAGCAGGATCTCAAACTCAAATGACCAAGAGGGCCACATAAGGACTAATGCACTGATCTGAGGGCCGCTTTGCTCACACTCCTCCTACCTTCGCTGCCCCAACCCCGCCCCCACTCCACCCTTTCCATGAGGCCTCACCCCTGCCCCGCCTCTTTCCACTCCTTTCCTACCCCTTCCCCAACGTCTCCACCCCAACTCTGCCCCCTTGCTACCCCTATTCCAAGCCCTTCCCCAAATCCCTGCCTCTTCTCCCCTGTGGACGCAGCTTCCTATTCCTCCCCTCACCCTCCTGGAAACCGCTAACTGGGAATTGCCTGGAGGTAAGTAGAGGAGTGGGGGAGCAGCGCATGGGGTGGGATAGGTTGGAGGGAGGCGGGGAGCTTAGCAGCCACAGGAAATAACTCAGGAGGGCGGGGGTGAGAGGAGTTTGGCAGCCACAGAAAGTAACTCCAGGAGGGCTGGGAGCAGGGAGCTTGGTGGGCCACAGCAAAGAACTCTGCGGGCCACATGTTTGAGACCCCTCTCTTAGAGCCTCTCCTTCCAGTAATGCAACACTTGCTTACACGTCCATCTGACAGCAGAATATGCTCTCATATTGGACACAAACTCATATTCTTTCTCCAAAAGAGCTAAAGCTTCTACCTCAGGACATTAGGAGCACCAGTCTGCTAAAGGAGCTGAAATCCAGAGGTCATAATGGAGGCCCCCAGTCTCCTGCGTGGCACTTATTGTATCATCAAAGTCATCAAGGTCTCCCAGAGCTGCCTTTTAAAAAGAAGCTACATTTCCAAGTCTGACAAAAATCATCTCTGTAGCTGTGTTAACATAGCAACATTCTGAAACTTTGGATCTAAAATCAAGTCACAGTCTAATAAAAGCAGGGAGATCCTGTTATCTGTTGATGTGAGAGAGAAATGTTGGGTTTTTTGTCACTCCCTACTGTATGAGCTGTGTTTTCAATTAAAATGTTTCACTTATTTCAGCTCACTCGCTAGAAATAAAAGGAAAATGTGGTATGGATTTTAAAAAAATGTGCTTGACATGCTCAGGCTTGTCAAAATTAGTTATTTGGCCCCATTCAAATTGTGCTTCTTGCTATGCTTTGCAGCCGAAGTAGTTTAACGCTTTTGAAATAAAAATTGTTAATTGTTTGCCTTTTTTCTCATAATACGTTTTTGCTTTGATAGTTTGGGAACATGATGCTAATTGAAAACCTTTCAGAGGAACTTGATCCCATTCTATAGCCTGTGAAGCTGAGACTGACATTTCAGCAAAGTGGAATGGAACATATCCAGTTTGGAAGAGGCTGTTACTCATTACAGCAGGGATTTCAAGCTCTACATGACCACCCATCTCCGAAATCCTCATTATCTGCCTGAAGTATCTGTCAAAGTATGTTTTCTCTATACAAGTTACTAGAAGAGGAAATCACAGGGATTAATAAGATACTGTTGTTGTTGCTGTTGTTGTGAATACCCATTAGGGGAGATAGAGAACTGGAGAGGTGAACTTGCCCAGGAATGGAGAAAAATGACGGGAGCAAAAGCAAAGGAATATTCTTCAGGAGGCATAAAAACGGACATCACCCTGGCTGCTCAGAGAGAATACTGAAGTTGTAGGACACCACTGCCACCATGTTTATTTCAGGAAATTACTCAGAAAATGTGTAACACTCAAATATGGAGTAACTTCCTGGAAAAAAAATTAAACCTTGTATTATGAAAAGGTTCTTAAGAACTTAGAAATATTTTCTGTCTCCCAGGGTTAGACTTAAGGGACATTTCTCTTGGTTTAATTCCAACTTTTAAAATAAAAGTTTTCAAAAGGTAGTGGGCACATTTTTCAGTAGTGATGACAACAGTGCACAGGCATCCATGAAAGCTTAAAAAACGGATTTGTGCACAAATCAGATAATTTTACATCTAATTTGAGTGTAAAATTACCTAGAGAGCAAATGCAAATGCATAGCAGGTGCACATTTTGTGGATGCGCCCATTGCATCATAGCTGAAAAATGAGTCCACTCTGAATAGGAATGATTCTGTAAAATACTTTTAGAAAATTTTTTAATATTCATCTGCTATTCTCTTCACTGTATACTTTTAGTGGGTATGCCATCTAGTGTGTTTTATGGTACATTTAAACAAGACAACTGAAATAGCCATCATAGTACTTATCTCTTACACCTATTGTAAAAACAGACCATAAAATGAGAACAAATAAGAGCACTGGCAATTACCGTTATCATGTGTATTCTGGCAAGAAAGGTCAAAAGGTTCTGTCTCTGTGTGTATATATATAGATATATGTGGATTGATTTTCTCTAATGCATGATTTCCAATGGTTTTCCTAGTTACAGTATGCCACGCAGCAATAATGTTATTAATAAGGGAGTTTAGTCCTCTTTCTAAAGGCATCTGTAATTCCCTTTGATGCTAATAATAAAATAAAAACTCCAATATTGCAGAAGACAAAGATTCAGGTAATATGCAGGTCCTACAAATATGTACAGATGTGGTCTGTGGGGATGCAACCTCAACTGATATACAACAATGTAACTTCATACATCAGCTGAGACTCTGTCTTTGTAATGGTAATAGTATACCATATTGTATATCTATTCAGTATTTATGTTTTTCATGTTTATTATTAGTTTCTTAAAGCACTATTGCTCTTGTGCTGATTTTTGTACTATATAAGTCCAAATAGTCAGTTGGTGCTAAGGAAATACTAATAATCATAATAGTCTCACCCTGAAATACCAAATACAAGTGTTTTATATTTATTTTTCAGGTAACTTTCCTTAGTTTAATGATTACCTCAACAGGACTAGAGGATCCACTGTTAGGTATTCTGGCTAAAAAAAAGAAATGCTTAACTTAGAAAACAAAAAGAATCAGCTTTACTTAGATAATGCAAAGAACAAGTTTTTTTTCCGCATATTCATGTAAATACCCATTAAAGAGTTAAAAAAAACCACTTTGTGTAAATCAAGCTGCACTCTCTAGTTTTAATCTGAAATATAAATACTTATCTCTATGCATGGTCATATTTCCTTTTCTCTGACTCTGTAACAAAGCTATAAATATCACAGCATGTCCTGGTGTTGACCGGCATAAGAAACGTCTTATGACCTCAGGAAAGCACAGTCTTTCCAAAAATAAATATGATAGTAGAATAACCCAAATGTATACATGTTGTAAATATATAGTTGGGTTTCCAAAAAAAAAAAATATTCTTGCCCTCTTTTCATTTGCAATATACTGAAATTATTTAATACAAAAACAGTCCTAAATTGTAGTGACAGATCTGTGAAGTCCTAGAGAAATGCTGATGAATTCTCCTTTGCTTTTTTTAAGCCTATTTTATACCAGCCAGGCAAAACCAGATTGTTATACGGCTATAGCACTGTTTAGATGATTTTCATGTTTCTTTAAATAACTGTTTTTTGTATTTTACAGAAAGCCATTTAAAGAAATAGAAGATCAGCTTTTGGAAATTTTATCATTGTCACAGGGAAACATCCTTGAGGACGAATGAGCTATTGACATTCTCTCCTCAAGCAAGGAGCTGTCCCAGGAGATCCATGAGAAACAAGAAAAAACAACAAAGACTGAAAAACAAATTGATGAAACCAGAGATGGCTACAGACCTGTAAATAGCTTTTCACACTGTCGCGGTTACAGTTTGAATTGAATAGTTTAGGTTTGAAAATTGATGGAGAAATCCACTTATTTCTTAAAAAAAAAATCCTCCCGAAGAACAGATTTTAGATTAAATCCGATTTAAAAATAAATGCACAGAGTGACATTTAGCAAAATATCAAAAATCATTTGCACTGGCATATTAAGGAGTGCTGATGGGGAGGAAGCATGGCAGAATTTGGAACATTTCTTTTAATATTTCAATTGGGACCCATCGTGTCATTATTCACAAGTACAGCTTTCATTGTGTTTTATTGGATTAGGCTGCAAATCACTGAGGCGTAGTGTTCTTTGTCATCTCTAACCTGGTTTACATCAATTCCATGTATCAATACTCTTTGGCTCGGTTTATTAATCTACACATCAGTTCTATCAACAACTGAACCATCTAATTTATTAGATGAAAGGATCAGCAACTTTAATGGCACATTTAAACATATACACTATTATCGCAGATTAGGGAAAGGAAATCCTAAAGCTTGTGACTATTTAAGCCTCCGGTTGCTATTATAATACAAATATGCATTTATAATAATTATTAAAATGCCTCCTAAAAGGGCTTTAATGGCCAGGGTGGGATTGGGGGTATGCGGTAATACCCCCAAATGGCCAGCAAAACCAATCACCTCTGAGAGCCAAATTCTCCATTACATACCTTCATGTGTTACTGCTAAAAATGGAGGGTGAGAAAGGTGAGTGTCTGGCGCCTTAATAGAAATCAGACTTCTCAGGATAGGTGGGGCTCTTCGGCCTTGGTAGGCAGACCACTAGGAGAAGGAATTCTGACCAAAGGTGCCACACCTCTCACAGCGGATGAAGAATATGGCAGGGGATGCTGGAGAGGAGACATGGAGGATTTCAGGTCTCACACCTGGGCCCTCAGCTCCCAAAGTGGTGCCCCAACTCCAACCACCACACAACAGCTCTCTAGAACCAGCAGGTGTGAGTCCTGATGGGAGCAGACGTTCAGCCTCACTCATTGGCCTGGATGCACTACTTAAACCAGGAGGCACAGGAAGTTGCTGAGCAGCTGACTGAACTGCTGATCTGCTGCTGTACTTGGCCCTTGATAGTATCATCTGACTTTGGCTTGACTCTGCACTGTTCCCTGATTCCTGACTCTGGTTTAACCGTTGGCACTATTCCCTGACTCTAGGTCAATCCTCAGTGCACCTGTCTGGCTCTGACTCCAGTCTTGACTTTTGGAATAACTCCTGACACTGATTCTGGATCAGCCTTTGGCATGACTCCTCAGCCTGACCCTTGGTGTGATCCTGACTCTGGCTCTGGTTCCTGGCTTCTGACTCTGGCTCTGATCACCCAGTCCAGGCCCCATACAGCAGTGCATTTGAGAAGCAGCAACTGGATTCCAAGCTGACTGAACAGGTTGCACTATGGTGCACTTCTCAAGGCTGTATGAGGAAGACTGCTGGCCAATGATTCTTGAATGCTGTTTACTGTTCATTGTGAAGGGGTTGGACTAGATGACCTCCTGAGGTCCCTTCCAACCCTGATATTCTACAATACTTTAGTGCTTTGCACTAGTTGAGAATGCATGTATGCAATTATGAAAAACCAAATATCAGTGGAATTATATTATGGTTTGCTTATAGTGAATCCTGTTCTCATAAAAGGGAGTTGGTGATGTGCTATTCCCAGATTCAGAAACTCCAGAATCACTGAGAATAGTTTCCTTCTTCCCCTACAGGGGCTCCTGGTATAAGAAATCCCCCTGCCCTCCCCCAATGTTACAAAAAGGAAATAATTCCCTCTGCCTGCTCATTGATCATTCCCAGTATGCTTCTAGTGAGCTACATTGTCAAAAGACTGAACAGCAGACGTGCATAAAATAAGCTTAACTATTCACATACAAACACCTAGCGCACCAGCATTTTTAAGAACATAAGAAACTAATTGTCTTTGAATGCATAAAATTTTCAACAGCTGTATTTTTCCATTTACAAGTGAATTTAGGGCTCATAAAGGTGCTGGACTAACAGGACTGGTAACAGAATTCCTCTTTGTACTCAAAGAAGAGGTACAACATGTCCAGTGACACTGAAAGCTTCCTAACATCACACCATTAATAGCCATTAGTAACTGGCAGGGATATATTAAAGCTGGCTAGTGCCCAGCACTTCCAAAAAGTTTGGGTACCCATGCTCCAAACTACACTTCCCTTGCATGCTGTCTTTCCATCTGAATCTCTGCATATAGCATATGCTTCCACCCATTCAATTCTTTCTCCATCCTTTAGCCATTCTTCCCTAACACATTCTGCCTTCTAATCCCTTTATGGTTCTAAACAAGGACCTCTCCCCTTCGTCTCTTTCCTTCCATAGTTTCAAACAGGAGTCTTTTCTCCTAATCCATTAGCCCATATCTAAGCAAAGCGAAGACCCTCCCTTCCTTCTCCATCAAGAGTTCTATCTCCTAGAAATGCATTGTTTTTTTTCTAAAGATCCCTGGCTGCAGGCTCTTTCTCTGCTCCCTGATGAGGTATGGAGGTAGTGGCAAGTCCTTCCTAGCTGGGTTCCTGTGTCCTCACCTTCTTCTGAAGGGATTTTCTTCAGCCGGGCCATTGCAAGTCTATTGGAATAACGTGCCTGCTGCATCCCTCCTACCTTTTATGGGTTGCTCTCAGTCTCATTCTTGATTTAAAGAGGCAGGTCTCTTCCTTTTCAGCTCCCCCTTCTGTTCAGGTTCCTTCAGCAGGCAGTCGATTGCTAGAGGGGATGGTATCAGATGGGAGGCAACTGGTACCATAGAAGGCCCAAAAAACAAACAGCTATGCAGGGTGACTGCCTGTAGGAGTGGATACTCCTTTCCTGCTTCTGTGAATACATTGTTTGAGCATCTTGGGCTGCTCCCCAAGATGCTGGAGGGTCCAGAGCTGCAGGTCCAAAATTCACCATCACTTCACCATAAGAAACGACTGGAACAAAAGCTCCTTAGTTACCTTTCAGATTGTAAAAATGAATTTTGTTCACTACTAAGCCGGCCCAGGCTGGCAATAGTGACCAAGAAGCTGAAAATCTTTGTATTCCATTATCGATCTCCTTAGCCAATCCCTCTTAATATTGTTTTTGTATTAAATAGTCTCTGAAGAGATAAATTAATTTCACCTCTCTTAGGAGGAGGCTAATATCACTCTCCCAATTGTCATGAAAACCTTAATAAATAATTCATGTCTATTTGATGTTATTTTTGGTCAGAATGTCTGTCTACACAACTGACAAGGATTTAGTAACTTATTTATTCATAGGCACAGCAGGATCTGATGGCTGGAAGGTGAAGTTAGGAAACTTTTAAGGGAAAGTAAGATGCAGTTTTTTAACTGTGAGGGTTATAAACCATTTCCCCAAATGACTAAGGGGCATGGACAGATCTGCAGCTGGGGTATTTTGTCATAGCTCCATTAACTTCATTGACAAGCTATGATAATTTACACCAGCTCAGGATCTGCCTCGGAATCCTTAAATCACAATCAGATGCCTTTCTAAAAGATAGGCTTTACCACAAGTTACTGAGTAGAATGCAGGAATTAATGGGTGAAATTCTGTAGCCTCTGTAATGAAGGAAGTCAGCCTAGATGATCATAATGATCCCTTCTGGCCATCATATCTTTGAATCTATACCTGTTATTGCATGATTAAATACATAGAAATTATGCTTCTCCATTAAACACTCATTACAGCCTCCTACACATTGTGCTGGAAATTGGAAAAGTGTTCCATTTAACCAATTTACTCCACCTCCTCTTCATTACTACTCAAGCACCAGAGCTAACAGCATAAGCTATATATTGAACGTCTTTGATAGTTTCAAAGTCCAGGCGCATTTCCCTCAAATAGATTGTTTTTAGAACAGTAAGCACCTGAGACTCAGATTTTATACTGACACTCTCTGCACACACATAATACTTCTGAATGTCCCCTCATTAGGAATCCAGCTAGGTTTAGGATTCACTTTTCTCTTTATCCCATGCAGACCTCACACTCTTACTTCCACATTTCCATCCGCCATATACCAGTATAAGGGGCAACGAATTCTGTCCTTTTAACTGCAGATAACCTTTCTTAAATTTTTCTAGCTAATTTAAATGTCTTGCTCTTTTAAGTTGTGTTCTGTCTGGAGTTTTAGTTGGTCCTACATTTTAAAGGACCTATATTCAAAATTTGATATTTGATAGATCTCCAGGGTCTTAATGCCAGCAGCCAGAACTGTCTCTATGGCTGGTTTATATTCAGGTTTAAATAATGTCTTCCTAATTGCTTTTTTTCCCTTTAACTTAACTTTGATTGGGAAAAAAATCATTCTTTTCTGTAAAGTAATTTGGAAAACAAATTCCAATCCTAGTTTCTTGCTGAATTCATGTTAAAACCCCATTGCCGTTGAAAAATCTAAACACTGCCCAGTATTATTTAATGAGTGCTTGGAACTTGATGTTGCCTTGATCCAGGGACCTGGAAGTCAGAACTCTTGTATTCTGTTCCCAACTCACTGTGCCCATGACTTACTTGTACAAAGGGCATGGTACTTATAGGTTTCACAGAGTCAGTGTCAATCTTTTAAATGAGATCCTGTTGGATTAAAGGCATTATATAGATGCAAGTAGAATAATGATCCACAAGCATTATTTCATACCATTTATTATGGATCTATTTTAGACATGTCTAATACACTCATCACCATACTATCTAGATACCAAAAACGTAGTCCTCCTATGTATTTCACTGAATTTCCTTTGCAAAAGTCAAATCCAAATCCTCCGGGCCTTCCTTTCAATTTATATTTTCCAGAAATTATCACCAAGAGTTTCCAATTTCCATTTTTCTAAGAGCTGTATTGAGAGTGAAATTCATGTCTGTGCAGAGAGTTCAGCAGGCATAACATATCCCACCTGAGCCACTGAAATAGAGTTTAAGGTCCCAATCCTGCAAAGACATACACATGCTTAATAAACACATGAGTACTCCCACTGAACTCGACAGGATTACTCATGTGCCTAAATGCAGACAAGTGTGTATGTTTTAGCAGGATCTTGAGCCCAAGTGAGATTTGCACTAGCCCTCTGCAGAAGGGCGAATGGCAACTGACTACCTTTCAGCAATATACTGTAAGTAACTAATTGTCTGTTTGTTGACACCATCTGCTTTCATGATATTTTGCTTAATGCCTTAATCTGATATTGGTTATGAAGAGATTTGTGTATTTTCAAGATATCATTTTTTTAATAACTGATGAGGCCATATGGCCCAGCAGAAAGGATTAAAATCCCCTTTCTCTGCACAGCAGAAAAATGTTTATATGAATACCACTTGCTTTAAAAAAAGTAATTGGACATTGCAAAACAATAATTTTTTTGCATTCAGATGATCAGTTTTAAGTAGAAAATTGAACTTGAGGTGATCATGTATAGGCAGGAGAGAAGTTAATTTCTTTGTCTATTCCATATGCCACTCAGAAGCTATTTTGCACAGGATTTACTTTGTCATTCAAGTTTCAAGGTTAACATTTGCGCTTATTAATGACTGTGACTCTGAAATCCCTCAAACCAGTAAACTAGCACCATAATTCCGCAAAGAAAGGATACATGTGAAAAAAACCTGAACGGAGATTGAGAATCCTGTGGGCCATCGAGAGTGGAATATATTAACAGTCACCTCTAAATGCTTTTCTCCATTGTTTATATATTTTTTTAAAAAAGATTTTTTTGTCCTTGCAGCGTCTATGAGAATGTGTTGGTCTGTTTTTGAAAAACACAAATTACTCGTTTCATTTCTGCTCTGCATAGGTTTGCAGAAGAACAAAGGCCTTGTAAACAGTGATGAGTGGCATTTCCCTCTCACTGGGAGAGTTGTTTGGAGATCCCACATGCTAATTCTGCCCTTACCTGCGTGAAGGATAAACCATGAGGTGAAATTAGTCCACTTTCTACCCTACCAACCTCCTCTGACTTAAACAGCCACTTTTGTTCATATGTAAGTTGTTAAAGCATGATTGAGCTTTTTATTTTCCCCTTTCATTTTCTGCCTTTGAAGGGGGAGTAAATTGCAACTACCATTGCCTGTTATTAAGACCTGAAGAGAAAATTTGTTTCGATTAAAGATTTTACAAACATTCAAGTAGCATTGTAATAAGCTCCATTTAGGAGGCAATGTAGCAGGTTCTATATTTTTCATTTGCTTCATTACTTAAAACTAAATAGCAATTATTAGTTCTATTGCTATCATTTACAGGTGCTGGGATTTTCACCACTGGTGTTGGAATTTAGTATTATTTCAGATAATTTTCTTCTTGACATTTTGCTCTATTAGTTTCATATCGATCAACAGCTACATATTGCAGTCTCTGCTTTCTACAAGCTATCACAAAAGAAAAACAAGGAAATAGCACAATATAAAACCTAATCATACTGCCCTTTATTGTAAAATAAGACCCACCTCTGTGACCGTTCTTTCCTTCAGGGTTTATTTCACTTTGTTACCTACAGTGAATTACTTAATGATGGGAAGAATATCTGAGCTAAAAGATGCTTTGGTGATTGAACAGTGAGACCAGAATCTGAACATCTGATCAGAGCACACTTAATCTCTGACAAGGGACTTAAAATAAAGTGTTATCTTTGATAAATGCAATTTTAAAATATGTGAGGCCAGCTATGAACAAAAAGCCAGTTTCCCCATTTGTCTGTCTATAGCTTTCTATCTATGAATTTCTAATATGCCCATCTGTATATATTCTAGACCTCAAAAAGAAAATAATATTTATCATGTATACAGTACTTGCCATGTTCAAGATGTTTAGCCAATTAATATTGTGAATATCCCTGTGATGTATGCAAATGTTTATACCCCCAGTTTGGAGATGGAGATACAGGGCTGCCGTTAGCTATGTTATGTTTCCGGGACCATTTTCAGGCATAATTATCATGGGAAATACTGAAGACAGCTTGGGAATTCTGGTGCAGTCTTTTCTCCAGTTCTGGCCGCCAGAGGCAGCTGTCCTGCTTTGTGACCAGACCTCCTACTATTCCTGCAGTTCCTTGAACATCTACAGAGTAAGCAATTGTTGCACATGCAGCAGGAAGGGAGTTCACGTTGTCCTCTTTTCTGCATTCATCCAAGGAGCCAGATAACAGCAGATTCACCCCTTTTACTAAGATGTACTTACAGGATGGGTATAACCCAAGTACAGCCCAAGGTAGTGGGGGAAGTAAACAGGAGAAAGAAATATCTATAGCTTTTCTTTGCAAGCTTTAGCCTGTTTTGAGAGTAAGGCCTAGGGGGCAGAGCGAGGGGAGAGGATGGTTGGACAAGGGCTGGGGTGTGTTTACGGAGTGGAATACTAGGGAAGGAACCTGCTTAGGAGTGGGAAGAAGAGGATTGGGTGCCCAGGGCATGAAGCTTTCCTGGTGGGTGGAGAGAAGAGGACTAGGGTGAGGGGCTAGAGGAGAAGGGGCTCTGCCGTGCACCAGAGAGAAGGGGAAGTAGGGTGTCTAATAGGGAAAAGATGTCACAAGAAGGATTAGTTTATGAAAGTAAAGTCCCTGTCAGAAGGAAGAAGGGAAAGCTAGAATACATGTTTGTAGACTGTTCATCCTGAAACATGCACACACACAAAAATGGGTGGCAGGAGAGTCAGATGGGAGCTAAGGGTTGAAAATCATGTGACTTTGGCTGAAAAGTCATGAAGGACTGTTGGTTTTTTACCATGTGTGTGTGATTTTTGAAGCTTTTTTGTGTTGACAATACCGGACATACTGAAGCAGAGACTAAATTATTTGTTGTGGGACATAGGTACTGAACTCAGAATTATCTGAGTCCACTGGCCTACAATTTTTTAGAAGTCGTCTGCTTCAGAGATAAAATGTGATATT
>ML677341.1:68739953-68761910 GCA_007922305.1 Dermatemys mawii
TCCTCCGCCATTCCCATGTCAAGGGTGGTATATACTGACCCAATAGCCTATCTTGAAAACTAGAGCCAATCAACAATTTTAAGCCTCATTTTCGTTCTCAGTGACCTAGAATTAGTAAAGTTTGACTACATTTATTTCAGAAGCATTTTGGCTGTAGAGCTGTGTTCTCAGTCCTATACTTCAAGGTGAAAGAGGCAAAGAAAGAGACGCTAATTCTTCTCTGCCATAGAAACATCAGAATCACTCTTCACAGAACTTTTCCGGACAGTAAATCACTTCATCGATCCAGACTGCCTCAGGCCAACCCCAGAACAGAACAACTCTCGCTGCAAGCAACTAGCATCTTGTTTTGCAAAGAAGAACATGCACATCTGGCAGAGTCTTATAAACACCAAAGATCAGCAAGCCAAGAGCAGAACCAAAACCATAACCCATCCTGGAAGGTGAATACTAGAGAGGGAGCCACAGAAATATAGAGATAAAGGGATAGAATAACAAGACTACTCCTGTCTTCCTCTTTTTTATAAATGCCACTATTTTTAGTCTTTAAAACTATCTCGGTATCTTCTCCATGAGGTGTCCCTTCATTTACTTCCATGCTGTTGCTGTTGATAATGGCGTTGATAGATTTTCTTGATTTTTCCTATAAGCACGTTTGGAATGACAAAGGGGTACAGACAATGAAAAGTGAGCGCTGTCGCTGGGCAGGTGCAGAACTAATTCTCATAGCTTTGTGTGCAGAAAAGAGGTTTATTCCCTGACTGAATCCATTATTCTTCAGCCTCAATATTTTAAAAAACCCAGTGAACTTCTTCCCTTGAATTACTTCTCCTCTAACTTATTGCTGTTTCCTTTGTGGTTCTGGAAGCAGAACAGAAGCCTGTCATCATCATCAATTACAATGATCAATTTTATTATTTGGTATGTATGTCTCTGGTGCTTTCTCCAGCAACATGACTATGCCCCCTTTGCTTGCCACACTATGCAGTAGATGCTCTTAAAATATATTTGTATTAAATAGAGAATTATATTTTAATTGTTCATTTAATACAAACATTTGAATAATGCCTGCTAAGCTGCCTCCTCTCTCTTGCGGTCTCACTCTTCTCTTTGCACTGCTATGTGCCCCAAAGCCATTTTGCTGGAGTTAGAAGGCGAAGGGACTGAAATCCATTTATCTCCTCCACCTTTTTCCCTGAGAAATGATTGCTGTGTTTGATTGTCTCTCTCGCAGTGACTGTGTTGCCTGTGAGCAGTTTGACACTGACCCTGCTCTTCCAGCTGGAGTACGGCAGTAGTCAACATTGAATGTCCGGAGATGAGGGAATAGGATGGTTAAGCAACTATCAATTTGAATATAAAAAATGGGAGGAGGGTTCAATTCTTGCTACTCTGCCAAAGTGTATCTGCCCTGTGACTTATCACCCCTTGATCAATTTCCCTGCCCCATTCAGCCCTTAGCCTGGCAGCTAATTGTGCCAACAATGGTGTAAATTGTGACGTGGGCACCACTCCACTAGGAGATCACACGAGACAGGAAACGGACAGCATGCATAGAACAATACATATGTGGCCTCGGCATGGAGAACCCTTGTTTTTAATGGCTAATAAGGACAAATTTCAAATAATTGGGCCATGTCTCTGAAAAGGAAAATCGTTTGTTCTATACCATGACCTGTTATCTGTCCTAACTATTGAGTCCTTCCTTTCTGAAAAGCAGAAGCAGACTGACTGCTCATGAGTTAGGATACTGCGCTGCAATCACAGGCCACAGAAGATGTCTCCTGCCCAACACAGATCTTCCTTTACAAACCCTATTCCCAAGGCTACTTTTCTCTGAGCTAATAGATTTGTTAATTCACCCTCTATTCCAGTCTCCAGGAAGTGTCTCCTTAGACACAGTCCCTCGTCTTCTGCATGCATCAGAGTATTTACCCCTAACACCCAGCTGGCTGAGAACTAAACCTTAGCCAAGAAGGGGTAGTCTAAAGATACAGCTGATTCACATAGAGCCGAGCAGAATCTCTCCGCAGGGAAAGTTTACTCCTTAGTATGAAACAAACACAGGAGGCTCCAAAAAGCTTGGCATACTGTGACTTCTAGATTTCCTGAAACAAGGTTTAGGTAGGCTGTCAGCAGCCCTCACAATGTCATCAACTTTGAATCTTCTTCCTCGGTTCTCACTTCCTTCCCTCCCTCCCCAACTTTGGGTTTTTGAAGTGAGGACATCCAGCTAAATGACCAGATGTTGTATCATTAAGTTCAAAATTTCTTTCCTAGAAGTGACTTTCTAAGAAGGGGGTCTCCCCAAATATGTCCCACTTTTTCTGACCATGCGGTTTGTTAACTTATTCCAGGTATAGTTATAAGTCTAAGTCTAGCTATAGACTTAGCCATAGAACATAGCTTCGGCTTTTAAGCCCAACCTCCATTTTTTGTGGTTGGAATTTTTCTTCCACAATTCACTGTGGACACACATATGAGCATTTAGTAATATAATGACCTGATTGCACCTGCACAAAATGGATGCCAGTTTCAGAAGCAAGAGCATTAACGAGTTACATGTTTCTGCACAACTGTGGACGTCCTCTTCTGGTGGGGTTCTGTACTGGGGTTGACCTCCTTGCCCAGGCTCCCAGCACTTTGTTTGAACTGCACCTTCCTCCCTTGCAGAGAGGTGCACACAACTCAACAGTCTGATTGGTGATGTCAGTCATCGAGATGTGCAGGTGAGACATTTTTCATTAGTGGGTGCAGGGGTGAAGGAAGGGGACTAAGCATTTATTTGAAAATGGCAGACATCTGATGTCTGGTTTTGACTGCTGCAGCAATAATCCATCACCCCAATGAACTGAAAAATATGTGCCTAAGATAATTGAAGCCCCAGTTCGGCTCACACTGGTGTTAATAGCAAAACTCCTTTTTTCCTCAGTAGTGCAAGATGAAGCCTTAAAACTATTGATCATATAGTATTTAAGGTACTTTGTTAATCAAACATATGCCAGGGCGGTGGTGTGGATTTATGGTTTATTTAAGACCAGACCATGCTTGCCACTAACACACCCATGCAGGGCAATAAAAGGAAGTAAGACCCCCATCCCTCCCCACAACCCCCTCCCCCTAGTCTCACTGGAGATGCAGAAAGGAGAGCAGGGGCTCCTAGGCCAATACTCTCCAGGCATGTGGGCAGAGAGAAGTGGGAAGAGGGCAGAGCCATGCCTCTGCCTCAGACACTTTAGCCAGCAGATCCAAGCTGACATGAGGGGAGAAGTAACCTCTGCCCAGTAAAATGAAGGTTCAGATTACTTCCCCATTGGAGCTGGCAGAGTCTCCAATGAAATGGTGTGCTGCCCCTCCACCAGATGCAGCACAAAACTCACAGCCTGGGAGAGGCTTCCACTTACCTTTGTGCCCTCAGAATAAACTGTCTGAACTACGGCATCCTCCCTGGGCTGCCCTATGGGCTGCAGTGCTGCCTGGAATCTCCACTGTGCTGCATCCCAGGACTTGTGAGGGAGTCATTGACAAGTCAACCTTCTGGCTGTCTCCACAGTGCCTGTTCCAGAGAAATTTTTCCCCAGCAAGATTCAGGTTTGTGGAACATTTTATCTCACTCTCTACCCAGCATAAATGAACTGGAGGGGGGTAAGGATCTTCACTCACATCCCCCATACCTTCCCAGGACTCTGCCTTGGCTGGCCTAACTATGAACCACCCCACACTCAGGCATAGCAGCAGAGGCTGAATCTGGAGCTTGTTTAATATATTAAATTCCAAAAAGATGCTTTTGAAGAAAGGTCTCTGAAAATAACACAGTTGGAGAGCCTGCCAGTCAATAAACTCCGCAAGGGATAAAATCTCTTATCATTCTGGAGAGTTAAAACTACTAGAAGCCCTACTTCATATTAAGAACAGAAGAGGGGCCATACAGGATCAGACCAATGGTCCACACAGCCCAATATCCTGTCTTCTGACAGTGGCCAGTGCCAGATGCTTCAGAGATAATGAACAGAACAGGGCAATTTTAATTGATCCATCCCCTGTCAATCAGTGCCAGCTTCTGACAGCTGGAGATTTAGGGGCACCTGGAGCATGGAGTTGCATCTCTGGCCATCTTGGTTAATAGCGTTGATGGACCTACCCTCCCTATCTAAATCTTTTTTGAACCTCATTATACTTTTGGCCTTTACAATATCCCCTGGCAACAAGTTCCAAAGGTTGATTGCGAGTTGTGTGAAGAACTTCCTTCTCTTTGTTTTAAACCAGCTGCCTATTATTTTCATGGGGTGACTCATTGTTCTTGCGTTATGTGAAGGGGTAATTAATGCTTCTTATTCACTTTCTCCACACCATTCATGATTTTATAGGCCTCTGTCATATCCCCACTAAAGCAGCTCTTTTCTGGACTGACCAGCCCTAGTCTTTTTAATCTCTCCTCACAGGAAAACTTGTCCGTACCCCTAATCATTTTTGTTGCCCTTTTCTGTTCCTTTTCCAATGATAATATATGTTTTTTGAGATGAGGCAACCATAACTGCATGCAGTATTCAAGGTGTGAGTCTACTATGAAATTATAATAGCAATATGATATTTTCTGTCTTATTATTTACCTCTTTCCTAATTGTTCCTCACATTCTGTTGGCTTTTTTGACTGTCACTGCACATTGAACAGATGTTTTCAGAGAACTATCCATGACAACTCCAAGGATCTTTTTTGAGTGGTAACAGTTAATTTAGAACCCATCATTTTGTGTGTATAGCTGGGATTATTTTTCCAGTGTGCATTATTTTGTACTTATTAACACTGAAATCCATCTGCCATTTGTCACCCAGTCACCCACTTTTGTGAGATCCCTTTGTAACTTTCACAATCAGATTTGGACTTAATTATCTTGAGTAATTTTGTATTATCTGCAAATTTTACCATCTCCTTGCTTACCCACCTTTTCCAGATCATTTATGAATATGTAGAACAGCGCAGATCCCAGTACAGAATCTTGTGGAATCCTGATATTTACTTTCCTCCATTGCAAAAACAGACCATGTATTCCTACCCTTTGTTTCCTATCTTTTAATCAGTTACTGATCCTAGAGATGACCTCTCTTATTTCATGGATTGTTTACTTTGCTTAGGAGCCTTCAGTGAGGGACCTTGTCAAAGGCTTTCTGAAAGTTCAACTACACTATATCAGCTGAATCACCTGGATCTACATGCTTGTTGAAACCCTCACAGAATTGTAATAGATTGGTGAAGCATGATTTACTTTTACAAAAGCCATGTTGACTCTTTCCCAACATGTTGCGGTTATCTATGTGTCTGATAAATTTGTTCTTTATTATAGTTTCAACCAATTTGTCTGCTATTGATGGTAGGCTTACTGGCCTGTAATTGTGAGGATCACTTCTAGAGCCTTTTTTAAAATTTGTGTTACATTAGCTATCCTCCAGTCATCTGGTACAGAGGTGGATTTAAGGTATAGATTACATGTCACCGTTAGTAATTCTGCAATTTCATATTTGAGTTCCTTCCGTTCTTGGGTGAATACCATCTGAATTCTTGGATGAATACCACCTGGTCCTTATTATGTTTAATTTATCAGTTTATTCCAAAACCTTCTCTAACACCTCAATCTAGGACATTTCCTTGGATTTGTCACCTACAAAGGATGGTTCATGTCTGGGGATCTCCCTGACATCCTGTACAGAAAAGAATGACAAAGACTGATCCTCTACAGTGAAGACCAATTTAGCTTCACTGCAACAGCCTTGTCTTTCTTGAGTGTGCCTTTAGCACCCTGATTGTCCAGTGGCACCACTGACTATTTGTCAGGCTTCCTGATTTTGATGTACTTAAAAAAAAATTGCTGTTAGTTTCTATGTCTTTAGCTAGTTGCTCTTCAAATTCTTTTTTGAATTGCCTCATATTTTTCACTTGACTTGCAAGAGCTTATGTTTCCTTCTATTTTCCTCACTAGAATTTGACTTCCAATTTTTAAAGGTTGCCTTTTTGCCTCTAACCACCTCTTTTACTCTGCTGTTAATCCATGATGACATTTTTTGGTTCTCTTCCTGTGTTTTTTTTTATTTGGGGTATACATTTAGTGTGAGCCTCTATCGTGGTGCTTTTAAATAGTCTCCATGCAGTTTGCAGGCATTTCACCCTTGTCGCTGCCCTTTTAATTTCCGTTTAACTAGCTCCTTAATTTTTGGTTTGTTCCCCTTTTTGAAGTTAAATGGTGAGTTTCTTTGACATTTTTTCCCCTACAAAGGTGTTAAATTTAAATACATTATGGTTCCTATTACCAAGCAGTTCAGCTATAGTCACCTCTTGGATCGGATCCTGTGTTCAACTTAGGACTAGATCAAGAATTGTCTCTCCCCTTGGGGATTCCAGGACAAGCTGCTCCAAGAGGCAGTCATTTGTAGTGTCTAGAAATTTTATCCCTTCCTGAAGTAATATATCCCCAGTCAATATGAGTATAGTTGAAATCCCCCATTATTATTGTATTTTCTGTTTTTGTAGCCTGTCTAATTAACTTGAGCATTTCACAATCACTGTCACCATCCAGATCAGGTGGTTGGAAATATATTCCTACTACTATACTCTCATTGTTCAACTATGGAATTTCTATCCATAAAGATTCTATGGTACCATTTTATTCATTTAAGATGCTTACTTTATTTGACTCTATATGCTTTCTTTCATATATAGTGCCACTCCTCACAAGCATGATATATTCTGGTATTCCTATACATTTTGTACCCTGGTATTACCTTGTCTCATTGATTATCCACATTCCGCCAAGTTTCTGAGATGCCTGTTATATCAATATCCTCATTTAATACCAGGCATTCTAATTCACACATCTGAGTATTTAGACTGCTAGGAAAATTAGGTTAAGATGCTGTGTCAGTAATATAGGTCAAAATCACAATGAGGCATTCCTTACCATTTGTAAAATAGGGGCCTATTATACAATGTTCATTAAAAATTAATTGGTTAATATATTTACAACATACTAAATATATAAAATGCTCTGACAGTGCTTAGTATTATTATTCTACTGATGCAAGTCCCTTTAACTTCGATGGGAGTTATATTTCTTCATCCACCAGAGAAAAGAACAATATATGCACTAACCTGTAACAGATACTTCTGTTCAGAAGCATCTCTCGAGTTCCTTGCATTTAAATCACAAGACTCCCATCCAAAGTAATGTCTAAAAGTACTAAATGACTTTATTATTCTTTGGTTTGTACCATTAGTAGAGTTACTGATAACAGAAACTGGCTACTACAAGAATGCCCTACTGAATTCACAGTAGGGCATGTGAAATTGAATTGTATAGAAATAAATGCCAACAGCTTAATGTCTCACTGAATTATAGATGTTAGAAGGCTGTTTAATAAGGAGAAAAACACTTAAGACAGATTCCATTGAATTTGCCACAAAAAGATTGTAGGAGCTGGAAACATTTCACAGAAGAGTTAAATTATTGTTTCTCAATCTTCAGAAAACCAAGCTCTTACACATTACATGCATTACACTCATTTAGAATAAAAGATAAGGTTAATATATAGAATAGCTGTCAAGTTATTTTATAAAAGTATAAAACCTTTTATGTTGTAGGCAAGAGTTTAGATTTTCCATGTTTGGAGATTTTTTTCACTGAAGGTATCTTCAGGATTCCAAAAAGTGTTTCTGATTTTTCCCTTTTTGCATTTATTTCAGTGTTATTCTAGTTAGTTATATATTATATGAATATTTAAATTCTCTTAACTATAAAATAGTCCCATCCCTGCCCATTCTGTATACAACTCCACAGACAGGTAAAAAGCTCTGAAGTTTTCAGGCAATGCTGGGAGGGGTCACCATTTAAGACGATACACTGACATATGCCCTACACCTCTCATGGAGGTGGAGTTATTATGTCGGTGTAACAGAGCACTTACATCAGCAGGAGCAGGCTGTAGTGTACACATGGGCATAATCAGGTTAACATAAGTTACCTTACATCGACCTACTCCACAATGTAGATCTACTATATGATGCTAAGAAAGGCACTTAAACCAAACTTTTCAAAGGTGGTCATTAATTATGGGTTGTTCATTCTGGTACCTGATGAGATCCTGGGGTCTGGTATGCAGAGGCATGTGTAACCTTAATTACAAAGGTGGCTTCAGCCTGATTCTGGAAAATATTCTTGTGTTATTAGTTTTACAAAGAAGGAAAGAACTAAAGGCTGCTACTCGACCTGTTAATGTGAACAGGATAGCTCATGATCACCAGTGCTTTGAGCAGAGTAAGGGATTAACGAGAGTGCATATTAGCATCTTCAGCCTACTTCCAAAGCTAGACAAGTTACGTGCCTTGGCATATACTTACCAACCTGATTATCATATTAATCTCAAAAACTTGGTCACACATTAAATTGGTTGAGCTTGCATTAATATCCTTGGCTATACTGTTTCTTATATCAGTAGTTAAAAGTTCATAGCTCTCTCTTTCAGATAAATTTGAGATCACCGTATTGATCTCTTTCAGAGTAATATTAAAGCTCCGGTGATTGAAACTCATTTACATGTTGTTAAAATCATCTTGGTAGGCTATGTTTCTTAAGGACTTTTTACAGTTAGGTGATGTCTTTGGCTACATGGAAAATTCTCTTCAGAAAAAAATCTCTCTTTTGTCTGATGATTGCTATGGTTCTGCTAAATTAGGATAGGGAAGAGGTGGCTAAGTTGTACAGGGGAATTCTTCATTTCCCATGTACCACAAAGCTATGCTCTAAGATTGTTATTCTGCAGCAGCATGGAGAGGAGCAGCCTGGAAGACAGGTTCTAGGATAGCCATTTCATGAACTATGCGGCTCCACTAGACAAAAACCTCATGTAGGAGATGTGCAGTTCTCTGAAGTCAATGCTACAGCTCCTACAATGTGGCTATGAAGGTGTTCCACAGATTGGGGTAGGGGAAGCAGGGAAGGAGCTCTCCTACATTTATGTAACCTGTGCAAAATCCAAGTGAATGTGCTCTATGGGGTGACAAGTTTCTTGCCTTTGTCATCACAAGCAAGAAACATTTATACCAGGTGCTGTCCATATTAGCTGGCTTTAAGGATATTAATGAACTAAAAAAACAGGTACCTATGTTATATTTAGGACAGATGATGAGGACATCCTGTGTGAGCCTACAAAAGGAAATCAACGTGAGAAATCATAACTTAATCTGCTGGATGGGATTCATAGAGCTGAGAGAATGGTCACATTTGGAACATAGCTTGGTTATTTCAACATTCTCCAGCCTGGTGGAGAAGAAAAAATATGGCCAGAAAAGGAACTAAAGAAAAATCCAAAGTAATTCTTTTAGATACTTATATGACTAAATGTTTCTAACTGGCTTGGACAAGGTATGATAAATAGAGGCAACAACATTTAAATCTTGTTCCTAATATCGGTCAACCTGAACGTTTTTTATGAATTCCTAAATCTTTAAGTAGGCATCTGCCTTCCATGGTAATGGACTGCATTGCATTAGTGAAACTGTAGAGCTGCTCACTTTGAGTGATATTGACTGGAACTAGTATGGCTGGATTGGTTTACCAAAAGATTGTTAATATTATTGACTGCGCTGAAATGAAAGTTGATTTACTACAGTATACTTATTCCTCATACTGCCTCAGCTATTGGAAGGAGAATAAATCCTTACACTGAAGTTTTGGTTAGGAATTAAAAATTTATTTGGTAAATATCATTCAGGATTTATCCTCGAAATGAGTTCCTCCTCCAGTGACTTTCTGATTGACCTGCCTGTCACTATGAATGAAATTAAGTCACTTTTCTAGTTTGACTATTGTCTTCAATTACCTAATTCGGTCCATCTATACATGTATTGTATTTGACCACTCATAATTCTTGCCTTCTATTCATGGTGTCTCTAATGAGTTTAGTTTTGTACATTCCTGCCTGTAAACTTGATAAAGGTTTTAGGACTGACAATCTAAATAACTTAGGTTAGCTGCCTGATCTATTTCCTGACATGTGTCTTATTGCTTGATTTAAAAGGACATTGGCAAATTGTTTAGATGCAAATCTGAGTATTCTTTTCATGGGTTTATGAATCCTAGTGTGAATTTAAATTACATTTTAAACTATACATTAAAAAGAGTTATTTAGATTATAAAATTAAGCACTTAAAGTTAGAAAATGCCAGATTTTACAGTTGTCCATACAACACTATTGCATCCTCTTTTGTGTTCATCCTTTGAGGAGAATGAGGCAGGTATCCTGTATAAAAAAAATGTATGTGATCATGTAATTAAAGCTTGTGGCAATATTTATGCACTCAAGAAAATAGACAGAGGACAGGTATTTGGTTACTGTGACAAAGTCTATCAGGCCTCTCCGTGGCTCCTGCTGGAGGCATCAGCACCCTGACACTCCCCACCCAAGGAAGTCCACTCATAACAGGTGACGAACAAAACAGGTCTCCAGACGCTGAGAAGGGTCTGGAGGAACTACTGGCTAGTTTAGCAGGCTTGTCTGCTTTTGCTCAGGGGCAGGGCTGGGTAAGAATGGAAGAGAGGAAGAGAGTCTTAGGGCATGTCTACACTACAAACTTAAGTTGACCTATTTTAGGTAATTTTAGTTCATGTCCACACTGCCCTTTTTTCATCGGTGGTGCGCATTCTCAACAGGAGCGCTTCTACCGACTTAAGAGTAGCAGTGCCAGGGGGCTGAGAGCCTGGGCTCTCAGCTCCGTGCAAAGCTTCCCACTGGGTGACAAGCTGCCCCCTAGGCACTTAGCTCCCTGCTGGGAGCACAGCAGTCACGCAGGCTCTCAGCTCCCTGCTCTCTGTCAGGAGCATGGCACCCCCCTGGGTATTTGGCTCCCCACTCCTTGCTACAAGTTTAGCAGCTGCCCAGGCTCCCGTAAGAGAGCTCAGTACTGGCTTGCGGGTGGCTGGCAGGCTCCCAGTGGGGAGCCAGGAGCCTCGGCAGAGCCCCAGGAAATGGGGAGCCCAGGCAGCAGCCTGGCTAGGAGCAGGAAGCTGGGAAATCTCTGACTACACCTATTTAACAGACCAAACATATCTATCCAGTGCAAATATTCAGAAACACTGGATGGGTTTTTTGCACACGAATGTAGCTTGTGTGAATATTGAATAAAAGGTTACTGGGGGAGCTGCTCAGGCCTCGGGTGGTACTGCAGGTGCTCCTTGCCTTAGCGTGCACAGTTTGGCCACCTGCTTGGGGCAGGATAGCCTGGCCCATAAGCCTGGCGTCAGTCTCTAAACTAAAGTAGCAGCCCAGGATTTAGTTGTCTGCACTTTTAATCAAAGGTCAGGGCGGGGCGGGGGGAACAAAGGGAAAAAAAGGCAAGCGCTTAGTTGGAGCATTTGGAGCAGTGATAATCTGACATCAGTGGTTCAGTAGCCAAATTAGCAATCAACATTACCCAAAACAGTCACGGTAGTGTGAATTCCTTGTTTCATTTACTATACTACTATATATTCCATCACACAGTGTTTCAACATCATGTGCTGCAAAGAGACGCAGGAGACACATTAAAGAGCCACTTGTGGGTTGAGATCCTCAGTCTGAGTATCACTGATTTAGGGCGAGGCCATGACCTGGCCATGGGGTTCTGGGCTAGCACTGAGCCTTGATTGCGTGGTTCTAAACCTTGGGGTTTTGCTATGTTCATGTGCTGGACGGTTTTGTTGCTTGACGGAGGTGAGGTGTGTGAAAGAACTGGAGTGTGTGGGCTTGAAGTCAATGGGAGTCCCTCCACTGACCTCTTACAGTCTGTTGGATTGGACTCTAAAGCTGCATAATAGCCTGGATGTGACCTCATAAATTGTCCTAGCAGCTCCCCAATAATCTCTATAGTTGAGTTCAGGTATTCTAGAATGAAGAGAAAGTTGACCAGGAAAATCCTTTGATGCAGATAGTTGGAAGTGTTGACTTGAAGAAAATAAAGTTACAGCTCAGCGACAACTCTTTTGATTAGAGTAAGAGGATTATTTGTGTGGCATGCACTGCTTAGTGCCTGCTGGCAGATATTAGTAGATGCAGGAGAGACTCAGTCCCTCCCACAATCTTATTGGTCACATGCCCGTAGAGTGCCTCTGTATGTACACACCAAAGCTCAGGGACTACAACTGTAAGCATTCCTCCTGGACACTGTGCACAAAACAAGGAAGGATGGACTAAATGGTTAGGGTACTAGCCTGCTGTTAAGGACATCTGGGTTTGCTTGCCTGGTCTGCCACAGACTGTCTGTGAGAACCTTGGCAAGTAATTCTGTCTCTCTGTGCCTCAATTCCCCATCTGTAAAATGAGATAACAATACTTTCCTACCTCACAGGGCTGTTATGAGAATAAATATATTAAAGATTGTGAGGGGCTTGGATACTGTAGTAATAAGGAGCATATAAATAACTCAGCAAGGTAGTAAAGGGATGAAGAGGCTCCCTATGCCCACTTCCCTATAGCACAGCCATGCAGGATGCATTTTACTCTTCCTCCATTACCTGTTGTTAATACACATATTATGACTATGGCAATGCTCAATATACACACTTCAAAACAAGATTCCTGTGAAAATGCTAATAGCATTGATTAATTGATGGCAAAGCTGACACATGAGTAACAACAGCAGAGACAGAAAGGGTTTAAACACTTAAAATTCAAAAAACAATTTTTAAAATGACTAGACCTCTTCTGATTAATGAAGAAAGTATATCAGATTCTGGTCTCAGTGATCATACACTAGTGTAAATAGAGTATAACAGGTCTGAATTTGAGTTATTTAGGACTAGGGCTGCTACCAGTGCTCCAGAATATAGGCTTAATAAACAAGAAAGAAATTAAATGCTCCATTTAGGCAAGGGAGCCACAGTGAGACAGCACCTTCTTTTAACTACCCAGGTGATTATTCCACACACACCCAGGATAACACTGTTTACAAGAAGAATTAGAGAAAGCATGATGTTTGTATTCAAATCCAGGCAGACTCTTATAATTTAGAAGGTCGAGGAGTTACATCTACGTGCCTCTTATTATTTATCTCACAGTGCATTTGATAATTTATTCATCTCCAGGAGGATTTTATTTGTTAGTTATAATGCATTGGAATGTTATAAGTTGTTATTGTGGGTGGAATTGTATTCTCCTGCTATCTCTCTTCCATCATTCCCTTTTGTAGGTTGATTTGCCATTCTCCAGCTTGTATTTTTGAACACTGGAGATGCTTTTTTTTATTTTAAAAATTACTCCTGCTAGAGGCTCACTTAACAAGATTGAACATCAGTGATTTTTTTTCCCCTTCAGCAGCTCTTTTTCCTTTTGAAGACAGAGTTCAGGGCTAATCACCATGTTCTGGTCATTTGCTGCTTCCATCCAAAATGTACTTCATTTATGCTTTCCCCTGCTGCCTCATTGTCTCATCAGAGTTGTAAAGTGTCAGTGTTTGTGATAGGCTGTAAGTATGAACGGTTGCCTTTCCTTTTAAGCCTGACTCTTCATTTTAGAGGCTGCACGTTTGTGGCAAATGTGATTGCTGAGGCACAGGAAACCAGCAATAAAGCCAACCAAGCAGCAATCAGAACTCCTATGAAATAAGAAAAAGAACACAATCCACAGTTAAGCAGAGCAGAGATGAAATAAATGTGTAAGAAAGAGTAGTCCTTGTTCAGTCAAAATTCCCCTTGAAGACAATGACATTAATGCTTTGGCATATTCTCACATTAGCAACTGGCTGCACACAATGATAGTAGATTGGTTCTTTGAGGCATCTTTGTGTTGGTGTGTCCTCACATTGGTGACGCTCTGTGTTATAAATGAGTCCGTGCCTCAGCTCATAGAATGTGAGTAATTCAGTGCCTTGATATGGACAAAGGAAGCAAATTTACACCGTGACACATCCTTATGCCTGTATCATGGTACCCTTTCATGAAGGCATCACCCTACCCTCTTTGCACTTGTGCTATGACACATTTTCTTGTTAACATCACAGGGCACTAACACTTTGATACCAACAGCATATGTTCCCAAGAGTACTGTTTCAGCACAGTGATGCAACTTCACATTCATGGCATGACAAACCACATTGACGTATGGGAAACTATTTGTTTTAGTAGGATCATCACCTTACTAATGTTTAGGGTTATTTCTCAAACATTAGGTAAAAGTTACATAATATCAGTCTCTCCAATGATAACCAGTACATTATTATTGTTTTCTTTATCCATGGTTACTGCCTAAAAGATATGTGTGTTAGCCAGATCTTTGGAACATCTCTGTATTACTCACTTGACCTTCATGACTGCCCTTCAATACCCCTATCACACTAGTCTTTTCTTAATATGGAGCAAAATCCCACCACCATCCTGATTGGGTCAATGTTCTGTTGTTTTCCTGAGTTTGGGACACTGTCCCAGTGCAGGTTGTAGTCTCAGTGGTTTGATAGTCTGCTTCTATTTTAAAATGTATTTTCTTTCTTTGTCAGAAAAACATGATATTAAGAAACTCGTTTCTAAAAACTGAGAAATTGGAATAAAATTAGACTGCTCAAGTGAAGTGAAAAGGGTCATGAAAAATAACAGGATATTTTTCAAATAATTTGTGCTTTTTATATCAAAGGTCTGTATGTTCTGATGTAACACCCCTCTGATATAAGCCAGGAAATATTATTATCTCCATTTACAAATAGGTAAGTGGGGCAAAGAGGTTAAAGCACTACCCCAGGGCCACCAAGGAATCAGTCCTGGGATAGAATGCAGGAATTCCTGATTCCCAGTCCTCTGCTCAGACCACATCTCTCCTACAAAATGTTTCTAATGGAAAATCTTTAGAGAGCTTCATAATCTAGCTCCATATATTCTCATAGAACAAAAGGAACTAGCAGTGTGAGCTGGACATTCCCTGTCACCTGCATCTCACATAATGCAGGACTAAATTCTTCAGCTTGCAGGACTTTGTTGGCACCAGAATATTTCTTATCCATTCTTCAGCAACAATGTAAACCATAGTGTGAACTAGGAGCAAGCATATGAAGTTTCAGTTGATCTAACTCTCCTCTGAGCAGCTCTATGAAACAAAGTGGAACAATCCCTGTGCATTGTCTGTACTGTAGCCTACTCCTTGGGAAGTATCAGTGCAGTGGTTTAACTGCTAAACAACAGATACAAAATCTCTTAGTATAGATATACCCCAAGAGAGCAGATAAATTCTAATGTACTTACCTTGTCTGGGAGAAAATAACTATATACAGAGTAATGTGATTTATTCTGAAGAGGGAAATAATCAGAAGAAAAATCCTCTATCCTTCACAGCATTCCCAACCCAAAATGGCATACACAGAGGGGCTAAATTCCCTAGTGCTTCATGTCATACTGGAGCAGGAAACATGTGTAAACACAAATACTTCAGAGGAAACAGCAAAGCAGGGATTTGGACTGAGAACATCATGAGCTTTGTTACACTAGGGCATCACCATTGGTTTGGATGGAGTCGCATCAGTGTAACTGGGAGCAGAATTTTGCCCTTTGTGTTTACATTAGTGAAGAAAATCTCACATCCTCAAGAAAGCTGGAGGAAAGGAGGACGAGGCAAGAGACAGGGCTTATTTTGAAAAGAAAGGGCTTTTGAAAGCTAGGCTAGAGGTTACCACAAATGAGGATAGTATCTAGACACTTACATGACAGCAATAGTTATAGAAAGATAAAGGAAAGTCAAAGATATGATAAAAGAAGATGGATGAACAGTAAAAAGCTGACTCCTAGACCAGTGCAACATGAGGAGGGTTAAGAACACTTTACTACACAATTAAATCTACAAAAGAGATGGCGAAAATAGCATAATGTACTTCATGTCAAAACTAAAGATGGTGTCCAGTGATCACAAATGATATCACTCCTCAATAGAAATAAGATTTAATGGAGATTTTTAATAGGATCCCTCTGGAGACTTCAGCTAAAATAAGCCCAGGAAAAACATGTTGCCCTCATTTTCAGAGGTGTCCCTAAATTTGCACAGAAAAGCTTCCCTTGTCCTTTCTCACATTGTTATTATCTGTCATTGGAAACTGTCATTTAAAAGACAGAAAATGTTTCCTTTATTCACAAAGGGCTTTGAATCTGACAGGCTCTGAGGCCCTTATTAAAGTTAATGGAAACTTCAGGAGCTCAGCAACTTTCAGAATCAGGCCCTGAATATTCTGTCTCGTCAAGCTTCCAGTTCAAACAATCTTTAACAGAGATGTGATATGTAGTTTCTAATTCTGCTTCTCATTTAGTATACGATGTAAAGTCTGCTCTTTAGACACTCCTCTAAATTTGGTGTTTGTCTCTGGTGTTTATAATATTTCCCTTATTCTGTGTTGGGGAAATGAGAGGTAAGACCTGGACTTTCTATAAATGCAGGCAACATTGAAAGGACAGAAACTGTAAGACAGATCAGAAATAAACTGTCACCTGATGTCAGTTCTATTTCTGTATATATGCTGAAATAGAGGGGTGATCGTCTCTACAGTTGTTGAATGCATAAAATCTGTGAGGCTGTCTGGAAAGTGGAAATCATTCAGAAAGCACGGAGCAAGGATACCCATAATTATGCCGCCAAACAGGATTGCAATAAGTGGCAGAATATTTCATTTGCTGTCAGTCTTAGGAAAAGTCTTTCATAATGTCTGTTTCAGCAAATTCCAAGTCTCAGGAGGTGCCACTTTTTAAAAGGAGCAAATAATTTTTTGTATAAGGGCTTCGATTGTGTCAACCAAATATGTATAGTAAAATCCTTTAATATTTTTAATCAAGTTACAAATGGCTTGGAGTTTTTCAGTTTTGGTTTGGTTTGGGAGGGTATTAAGGCTTTTTTAGGACTACTACAACTTGCACATTTGCTGACAGCTAGATATTTTTCATTTCAAACAATTATTATTTAGTCACTTATATTACAGTAACATCTAGAAGCATCCAGCTGAGATCAGGATTCCATTGTGCTATGCACTATTTAAATACAGTAAAAGACATTCTCTGTCCCAAAGAGCGTAGAGGCTAGACAAGATGGACAATGTGTGGGGAAGCAAACAGAGAGGTGAAGTAACATGAATGTTGTTGCAGAGTTTTTTCATTGGATCATCAGCCCAGTTGGTGATGAAAACAGAAAATCATCTTGTATTTATTCATATGTATCGTTCTCTGATATGAAGTTTGTGGAGGATGTTGCGATCCTTACTCATGACATTAACATTAATATGTGAACCTTTCTTTTCATTTACGGAGAGTAGCAAATTTATCCAAAGCATTGGATTTGATCTTGAAGAAGTTTGAAAACATGACTGTGTCCATACTCATACTGTTCAGATCTTTTCTAGGCTCCTTTAGTCTTCTGATTAAAGTACATAGAGACTTAATACTATCTAATTCAACTAAATTATGTCATAAAATACATCTCTTATGGCAACTTGTTTTTATTGTGCAATTATTTTAATCTGTTTCTGATAAACCTCTTTTATTGATCAGGTGTTAATCAATTGTACTCCACATATCTGGGGGTGGGAGAAAGTGCCCATGCATTGCTGAAGCTTTTTTAGCTTGCTCTTTCATATGACGCTGCTTATTGGAGCTCTGTAAGGCAAGAGAGTCTGCTTGTCAACCTCCTTTACAGATCTGGTGAAAATAAAAACATCAGGAGCTGAGCTAATGCAACACTCACTTCTGGTTTGCTGATTTTTGTTTCAGGTTAATATCATTCTCCTGTATGTACCATGGGTTTAAAAAAGAAGATTTAATCTAAAAGAAAAATATGTCTGTTTTAGATTTAAGTGCTTTTTTGTGTTATACAGTACATGAAATATAAATTAAAGAGAATCACTTACAATGAGCATTGAATATAAATAAGAATTGTGAGTACCAGCGGTTCTGTTATTCATCCATGAATCTGATGCTCAATTTGTTCAGGAAATTTGTTTATATTGAACCTCTGCAAGTAATAGCTGATATTGTTAAGGAGTCTTATCTTGGAAGTTGTATCAGTGGTGATGGTGATTTCAAAGGGCATTCAACAGGATTTGTGAAGTGTGTGGTGAATTTAAGTGTGTTGATAAGCAGTTGGTTGATCAGAATATTCCACCTGCAGTGAAAAACAGGCTAGTGTTGCTGCAACATGTCTCCTCTGTCTTAAAAAGTGCTGGCATGTCAGCAGCTTATCACAAGAAGCTATATGAATTCATGCATGATTCCTCAGAAACATCATTCGGGTTTAGTGTCAGGATAGACCGGGGGGAAAAAATAGGGCACTAACAAGAGGTGAACATACCAAGCATATCTCATAATCTTTCAGGGTTGTAACCCTCATCCTCCCATTCTTCTTCCTGCACTCTGTTTATTTTCATCCCTTGCTGTGCTCTGTCTAATTTGATTGTAAGCTCCTCAGGGCAAGTGTGTCTTTTTGTCAGCAATGCACTAGACCCCCCTAATGGCACCATGTAAATAATAAGCAATAAAGTACAAGTACTATCTGCAAAATGCCTAGTCTCCATTACTGGAGATAATGTGAGAATTTTGTATGCTTCTTTAATTACATTTTTAGTACTGTACTATTTAGTAGCAGGGTCATTTTAGGGTAAATGCATGATTACGGTGTGTGGTCCCAATCCTGCAAAAACAATCCTGCAAAAACAAAGCCTTTGCTCAAGTGGTTTTTTCGCAAGATCAGGGGCTAAATGGTTATTTCTGACATGTAAATCCCAAAGCAGACTATATAATAATGACTTTATAACTGCTGTCGATAGGTGGTTAAATTGTGTTAGTAGCTATCATGCATAACAAGTACTTCTATTGTATGTAAACACTATAAAGTAAAGCTTTAATGTAATATGTGCTGTGGTCCCAATTTCCATATGTGTGTGACTTAACTGGACAGCCAGATGCCTCCCTTGTACACAACCAGTACTTGAGAAGAAACATGGTGTTTGGTTAAGGTGCTGGGCTAGGACTCAGGAATGTGAGTTCAATTCCCAGCTCTTTCACAGGCTTCCTCTGTGACCTTGAGCAAGTCAGTTAGCCAATTTCCATGTTTATGAAATGGGGATGATATTTCCTCTCTCGCTCCTCTTTGTCTAGTTAGTTTAGGGCTTGTCTACATGGCAGGGTTTAATCTGTAGCTTTCTGATGCACGACAGGTAACACACAATACACAAGCCATACTAATGGTATGCACACATCTTTCAGTTCACATTGTGCGTACGCATAGTGACAGCTTTCTGTGTACTAAGCACATGGCATTCTCAGTGGGTATCCCATACACCTTTGCTTCACTGCTGGGCAGTGTGCATCCTGGGATTTTTTTTCACTGTGAATTGTGGGCTGCATAGCAGAAGCCAGATGGGTTCACATTTTTTAAAATCCCATGTTTCCACTGTCTTCAGCCCATGCTTCCTTTCTGGGCAGTTTTTCAAATTGCTGCCATTTTTGAATTGCTGTCAGCTGCATGGACCCAACAATGCCCCACGCCATTATGCTGGCAACTGTGAATATGCAAAGGCTGCTCAGACTGTATTTCAGTACTCAAAGCCAGATGAATTCAGCCTTATCCTTCGCCTGCCACACCACCCAGCTTATGATTTGGTGGCAGCAGCAGCTCTGCCTGCAGCATGAAGTGTTTCAGTGACAGAGGAAGTAGGACAAAGATAAGGAAGAAGAGGAGGACTGGTAGAGGAGTGGCTCCTAGAGCAGCTTCACCCAGTGCAGTTTCTGGGCTTGGGAGACCAGTGTGGGTTTGTGGGAAAGGATCATTCTGAAGACCTGGGATGATCAGAAGTTGAGAGAATTTCAGAATGAGAAAGGTACCGACCTAGCCCTGAAACTACAATGGTGCAGCCACATGCAGTGCCCCCTATCCATTGAGAGGCAACTCACGTTTGCCATCTAGAAGTTGGCCACCTTGCAATGCTACTGGTATGTTGCCCACCATTTCAGCTTGGGGCCATTGTCATGCCCACCTCCATGATCTCTCAGGAGAGCTCTTTGTCTTTTCCCCTCTCTGTCCTCAAATATTGCCTCCACCTCTCCACCATTTTCATTTTTCTTTGGGACTCTGAAATGAGGTCCATGAACATTTAAGCCTGAGTTTTCTGTTTCCTTCCTCTCAGGTTAGCCAGCTGCTTACTCGTTGATAAAGGCCCTGTCCTTGAGTGTCTGGCCACTGCAGGAACCATGGCTGTGGGAGTAGGGAAAAACACAAGCAGTTATTGTTTGTATCCCAGAGAGGCTGTGGTAGCATTTTTATATGTATTTCTGATTGTCCTTCCCTGAGATTCTTTCAAGCCTTGGAGGAACCTCAGAAATGGTGAGCAGGATGTGCAATGAGGAAGGCTGCACTGGAAATTTTGTTTGTGCAGTAGCTGCTGTTAGGCTTTGCCTTGTTGTGTTAGAGGCTGAGAGAATAGGGTCAGGGGTGGGAGAGAGTTGGGAATTATATTCATAGTCTGGCTTTGCAGTTTTGCTGTGCCTCAGAGGTGCCTATGTGGTGTCACAAGGCTGGGGAAGGGGGGGAAATTTGGGGAAGAGTTGGATAGTAATCCCGTCTACATACCCTTTCGGCTGTTCTGCCTCTTGATGATGTTACTCTCTATAGTCACGAAGGATAACAACAACAACATACCATATCTACTGCTACCCTCCTATCTATTAGGCCAGTAACCCTGTCAAACAAGGAAATTAAGTTGGTTTGGCATGAAATCCATGCTGGCTATTCCAGACACCTAGATTATAAACTCTTGGGGGCAGGGATTGTCACTTACCACATGTTTATATAGTGCCTAATCCCCTGAGGTCTAGTGTTGGTTGAAATGTTTAGATACTTTCACAATAAAAATGATAGTAATAATTTGGAAACTCAGATCAATGTGTAGGCACTCCAAACAGAAATTTAAGTATCTAATTACTAAGGTGAGTACTCAAATATGGAGTTTGCATGTCCTGTTAAGACACCCACATTTGAAAATTGGGTTCCTCAGCTTTAAAAACCCTAAAATTCACCCAACATCCTTCTGGCAGAGCCAAGCCACAAACAGTGTTCTCAGCTATAGGCCTCTGTTTCAGCGAGATTACTGCTGACTAGGATTTATCCTGCCTAAAATAAATCCTACTGGCATTGTTTGAATTCAGACACTTGAACATTGCACTCTTGGAAGGCAGGACCCTGTAAATGTCAATACTCTTCCTGTCCACAGTAATACAGAAGGGTAGTGAGTGAAAGAATAAAGATAGATGCACATAGAAACATAAACCCTGGGCTTGCTGAAGGGCCACTCAGTTGCAAAGACATAAATTAGCAATGTTGCTGTCCTAGGTCTCAACTGCTAGTAGCTGTTCACAGTCAGGGCATTCGCTTTTAAAACACAAGGTTCTGCTATAGTCTCCATTTTGTAAGCAGACTGACATTTTGTTTCAAAGAACAAGGTTGTTATAGTGGCTAGGTTTAAGTATAGATCAGACAGTCTTGACTGTATCTCTATGAGTACTCAGCTTACCAACAGCACAGCATGAGGTTTCTGTTTTAAAGCATGAACCTAAGTGTCTTAAAAGCAAACTTTATTCCTATAAAAAATGTTGTTAAAATACATGGAAATACTAGCTAACTGGATACTTGAATTTCCATTTTCCTCTAATATATTTTGTATGCTTCAAACCCTGAAGTCCTGATTCTGGATTAGACTGGATTTTCCACTAGTCCTGAGAAACCATGTGTTGCCCCAGAAGCAGACCAGGAATCAGATTGTGACTAGAATCATTTCAGTTTGGTCCCCTATTTCCCCTTTGCTCCAATACACTGCTCTACAGCCAAAATGCTTCTGAAATACATGTAGTCAAACTTTACTAATTCTGGGTCACTAAGAACGAAAATGATGCTTAAAATTGTTGATTGGCTCTAGTTTTCAAGATATGC